>PVJL010017841.1:0-17307 GCA_004026885.1 Lyroderma lyra
ACAGGGGACAGTGGACTGGGAGGGGAGACGCGTCTGCTGGGTTTGTAGGAAACCGTTTTGGATGTGACGGAGTCTGGAAGCGCTGCCTCTGCCCCCCGCTCCACAAACAACCTCCCCGGTGAAATCCTCCAGGAATAAAGCCAGCCCGGCCGCAGCCCCTCTTGGCCTCGCCCCTACGTCCCCTCCGAAGAAGGCTGGGGCCGGGCAGGCGTGCCTGCACGTGGCTCTGCCGCTTGGGGCCCTGCGTGTGCAGGAGGGAGGGCGGGGGGCATGTGCAGGCCCTCACAGCAAGCTGACGTCACTTAGCTGACGGGGGCTGTCTCCCTGCTAGGCTGTGAGCCTGCAGAGGGAGGGGGGCTGGGGTTCCCGACGAGACCCGATACCGGCTGTGCCCCTACAGGGTGTCAGGCGCCGTTGAGCATCCGACATCCGTGCTTCAACACGCTGGCCCTGTCGGTCCCCTGTCGGTCGCCTGTCGGTCCCCATGGCACAGGAGGGAAAGCCGAGGCGTGCGGCTTGCCCGGCACTGCACGGCCAGCAGGGGCAGAGTTGGGGTCCAAAGCCAGGTTCTGCAGCGGCACGGTGCCACCCGTTTCTCCATCTCCGCGTGCACCGGGCTCAGCCGGGCTCTGCTGCCTCTGCCGAAGCAGCCCCCCGCCGCTGGGTTTCCCTTGGCCTGTTGGCAGCCCTCCCACCCCTCTCGCCACACCTCATGGCCTCCAAGGCCACAGCAGGCAAAGGAGGACATCAGAGAGTCACACCCGTGCTCTATTGCCTCAGCCCAGAAGTGACACACTCACCTCTCCTCACAACCCATTAGCCAGAGGCAGTCACGTGACCCAACCTAACTGCAAGGGAGGCTGGGAAACGTGGACCTGCACCTGAATAATGGGAGGGCGGTGCCTGCTGGCCACCGTATCTAAACACAGTGTGTCCCTTAGATCCCGTGTCTTGAATAAAAGGGCAAATGAGCCTTAACTAGAAATTTCTTCCCCCGTCAACTTGGGGAGCAGGGCAATGGCTCCGTGACCGTGATAACACACCTGATTTGTTACATAACTTCCTTGGCTCCTTATTCTCCCTCTGTCCTCGGGTAGTCACTGTGTGCTTAGCCGTCTCTGTCTGTGCTTGCTGCTGTCACTGAAGAATTACAGAGCCTTCAGGGTAAGACAGAGGTCTGAAGCGTGGAGACTTTATTACTCGTTGTGCATTTTGCTGTCAGGAGCAAACAAACCTGCAGGATTTGGAGGTGACCAGTCAGCTCCTTGGAAAGAGAGGCTCACAGATGGAGCCCCCGCTCACCCCCCTCATCCAGAAATGTGTCCGTTTGACATGCCAATCAAAAAAGACTTTCGAGACGATGTATTATAGCATTGTACACCTGGAGCCTATGTAATTTTTACTCACCCATGTCACCCCAATAAATTTAACAATAAAAAAAGAGACTTTTGAACTCTGGAAGGTGTGTGGGATAATGTAAAACACCCAGGCTTCACTTCGAAGCACTAAAATAGTGCGTGATGGATGGATTTGGAACAGAGAACTCCTAAGCTGGGCGGAACCGAGAGATGATGCTGTCCACCTACCTCAGGAGGGAGTCTGAGGCACCTGCCAGAGACAAGGGTGCACCTCAGTCCCCCCGATCCCCAGGCCCATGGCCACACCCCCAACATGCCCCAAGTCCCTTTTCAACCTGTCATCAACAAATGGGAAACAGGCTGTTGAGAAACCATAGGACTTTGTCACCATTAGAGCTGACAAAGACTTGAAAAAGACTCAGGACTCTCAGTCACTGAGGACAACACTGGGTGACAGCAAAATGACAGGCATGGTGGCACTCTCCAGTCATCGTGGAAGGAAAAGGGCATTTGGGGCTTCTCTTCTCCCATGCCATCCACTCCTCACCTCGCTGCCATGTGAGTTCCCATTGTGTGCCATGCTTCTTGCCACACGAGTTCCCACTGGGTGCCATGCTTCTTGCCACACAAGTTCCCACTGGGTGCCATGCTTATTGCCACATGAGTTCCCACTGTGTGCCATGCTTCTTGCCACACGAGTTCCCACTGGGTGCCATGCTTATTGCCACACAAGTTCCCACTGGGTGCCATGCTTATTGCCACATGAGTTCCCACTGTGTGCCATGCTTCTTGCCACTCGAGTTCCCACTGAGTGCCATGCTTCTTACCACGTGTGCCCTGTGTGAAACCAAAGAAGCCAGCCATCACCTCGAACTAGGTGTCCAGGAAGGCCACCAGGTAGGTCCTACAGAAACCAGGGACTGACTCAGGAGGGAAGTGGACATCTAGGTGATAAAAAGCATCACCCAGTTCCACACTGATGCGTGTCAAGCTCCCAGTCACGAAAGACTATTTTCCGAGGGACCTTAATATGGCACATACCACCCAGGGGCGTGTCTGAGCTGCTCTTCTGGGTTTTCGTGGGTCATGAGGCTCGGCACACCGTCAACTATGGGAAACTGAAACCCTCCCATCTGCCAAGGACTCATTGTTGCAATCATGTCAGAATGGAGATGTAAGTGCCCAGCGAACTTCATTGGACTTGATTCTAGGGCCCCTTGAAGAGGTGTGGGCAGAGGTGGGGCTCTGAGAGTAGTGCCATCTGGAGTCAGCCTGTAGAGGTTGTCAGAGGTTTTGATATTGGAAGTCTGAGGCCAGCACGGGGTGGCACCTTGGTCCAGACATGAGAAGGCAAGGAAATGGAGCAGGACCCCTGAGGACTCGCTGAGATGGTGCAGGCACAGTACCAAGCAGAGCACCTGAGTACAGAATGTACCTGACACACATAACTGGAGTCCAGATAAATGACTGATACTAAGCAGAATGAAAGCAAGCTCTAAGGAGTTGAAGATGGGGACATTGCACAAAACAAAAATAAAGTAACTCTGACTAGACGGATCATGCAAGGCTTCCTGGAAGTGGGGGTCCCTGAGGCTCCCTTTCAGGCTCAGCCAGCATCACTTCCTCCAGGAAGACTTCCCTAACTGTTCAGTGGAGACAGCCCCCCTCTGCAGAGCTTTATCCATCCCAGGGCATCACACATTGGGCTGTACGTCTCTGCAGGTCCATTTCTGCTGCTGAACTGCATTGGGGCAAGGATGGTATCCCCTTCACCTCTGAGTCCCCAAAGTGCCCCAGTCTTGACGCATCCTATGCAGGGGCTAAATGCCTCTCACGTTAGTGGCTTTAATTAAAACATGCTATAATTTTCCCACCTGTCCTCCAGGTACCACCTTATTTCCCCCAGGAGAGCAAACTCTTAACAGGAGTTGTCCACACACACTCTGCAAGACGACTGTTCCCCATTCCCTCTGGGAGCCTCTCTGTCAGCGCTGGCACTCCAGCCCCACCCAGCCACTCTTGTCAAGGACACCAGTGAACTCCATGTTGCTAGATCTAATGGTCAGCGTCCAGTCCTCTCTGTACCAGGCCCATCAGCAGCTTGTGGCCCAGCCGACACTCCCTTCTCCTCAGTGGGCTTCGAGGAGGTCACATGCCCCTGGATTTCTCATTCTATCTCACCAATCAGCAATCCCTTTCCTGTTCCCTCCTTGCCTCTCAGTCTCTGAACATAGGACAGCCCCAGGGTTGTCCCTTGGACCTCTTCTCCATTTGTACCTCATTCCCTCAGTGACATCAACCTCTCAAGTGGCTTTAAATTCTATCTGCATAACAATGACTTCCAAACTTATAACCCTACCCCCTGAACTCTATTTCCATGTACCCAACCACCTGTGACCTCCTCACTGGGTGCCTAATATGTCTCCAAAACTGAGTTCTGAACTCTCTCCTCAAAACCTGCCCCTCCCACAACACTCTCTAACTCAGCACATGGTCATGGCTCAGGCTAAAGCCTCAGAGCCCTCCCTGATCTTCCTTGCTCCCACACTTGACATCCACTTCATCAGTACAGCCTACAGATTCTACCCTAAAAGTCTCTGCAGATGGAACCAGTTCTCCCTGGACCAACAGCCTCCTAGCTGTTCTTTCTCTTTCCATCCTTGAGCCTATTCTCAATAGCCAGTCTGACCTTTCAAAACATAAGTCAGATCACAATGTTATTCTGCCCCAAATCCTCAGTCACTCAGAGGAAAAGCCAAAGACTTTACAATAGCCTAGACGGTCTTAGGTCTAGGCTCTGTGACCTTGCTGACCTCATCTCCATCTCTCTATCTCTCACTCTTGCTCTTACTCTCCACTGACCTGCTGTAGTTCTTCAACATGTCAGGCACACACATGCCTCAGGGCCTTTGCACCTTCCATTCCTTCTCTCTGCTATCTTCCTCCCCAAGATACCTGTATGGTGTGCTTACCCACCTCCTTCAGCTCTCTACTCCTATATTGTTGTCTTCTCAATGTGGCCCTCCTGGTCCAGCCTATTTTACATTAAAACACTGGCAGCTTAGAGGAAATGGACTAATTCCTTGCAAAACACAACTTGTCAAAACTGACATAAGAAGAAAAAGAAAATCTCAACAATCACGTCTGTTAAAGATAAAATCTGTAATTTGAAAAATTCCTACCCTCCTACCTCTTTCCTCATCCTCCCACCAGAAACATCAAAAATAAAACAAGCCCCCCCCCAAAAAAAAAACCCCTTTAGGCACAGATGAACTTGTTGGTGAATTTTTCCAAATATTTAAGGAAGAAATGGTACCAATTTCACACAACTTTCAGGAAACAGAGAAATAAAGAACATTTCCTAACTCACTTATGGGGCCAAGTAATGCTGATACCAAAAATCTAACAAGGATATTACAAGGAAAGAAAATTACAGACTTTCATCCCTCATGAACATAGGCATGAAAATCCTAGACCAATTATTAGAAAATTAGACACCACAATGTATTAAGAGGATAATACATCATGACCAAGTAGGGTTTACTGTAGGAATGCATCATCAACTTATTATTCAAAAATTGATGTAGGAGATCCAAGATGGTTGAGTAGATAAACACTGTGCCTATTTCCTTCTGTGAACATATTAAAATTACAACTAAATTATAGAACAATCAACCTGGAGAACCACCTGAGGTCTAGCTAGACAGAAATTTTGTAACTAAGGATATAAAGAAGAAGCCACATTGAAGCTGGTGGGAGGGGTGGAGACATGAAACGGGCTGGCCCCAAACCTCCATGTGGCAGTTGAGAATGCGGAGGAATATCTTGGCCATGGAGGTTCCCCCCAGAGGAGTGAAGGACCCCAGCTCCACAACAGACTCCCCACCCCCATGTACTGGTGCTGGGGAGAGGAGCCCTCACAACATCTGGCTGTGAAAAACAGTGGGAACTCCAACCACCCAGGTGAGATGGAAGGCTGTGGGAAACCCAGACATCCTCTTAAAGGGTCCACACAGACTCATTCACTCAATCACAGGAACTCACCCTGGGCTCCAGTGGAGGAATGATGACTCTGGGGGCATCAGAGGCATATGGTGACAGACTGAGGTGTGTGTGGCTTTGGAAAAAAGGCTGGAGGATATTTAGCATTTTCCCTGTGTGGAGTCCTCCTCCCATGCAGTCTGCAGGTGGCTACCATCATTCCTGTCTTGAACCAGCCCCCACACAGCCAAATCTGAATCTGATTGGTCTGCTGAGCTCTGCTGCTCCCCCATACTGACTCATTGGGCCCCACCTTATCCAACTCCCCCAACACTGGTGGCAATTTCTTGGGAACAGCCAGTCCTGCCCTCATTGTACTCTTTCTTGGAAAACAAGGAAGCTCAGTACTGGCACCAAACCAGAATCTGCATTAACCTGGTGACCACAACTCTTCCTACTATAGTGACTCCATGACACCTTGCCTCACCCAACTCATGCACTGCATGGGACTTTATCAGTGGCTGAACCTTAAGGGAGCTGGCAGATGGCAGCCGACCTAGGGGTGTCCTAGCTTTTTGAAGAGCTACCCCAGGCCCACTAGTGGTGACAGCCATTCTTGGTTCACAGCATGGCCTCTCCCACATGCCTCCAGGTTTAGCACAGGCAAGAAACACCATGGATCCCTTTGTAGCTCTTACCAAGTAGTCCCTAACCAGTCACAGGCAGTGGCTGACCTTGGCAGCATTGTACAAACAAGGTTATGACACCTTACCTCATGGTTTCTACAGTGCTGCCAATATAAGTGCACAGTGAAAAGTTCACAAACTTAACTGTCAGATATTGGGGATGATGACAGCTCTGATAGGCATTCCAGAAAAAGAGTTCCAAAGTTGCTTTGAAGGGTGGACTAGGTGCTGGCATTGGTGCATAGTTTCCCAAGGGGAGTACTTTGAAGGTGATTGTAGTGATATTCAGCAAAGAGGTATGAAGCAGTTTTTCTAGGGTGAGTTCACAAAATTAACTGTCCAAACTTGTAGATAAGGAAAGCATTTAAATGGTTGCCAGATGAGAGGAGAGTTGGGGGATGTTGGTGAAAAAAGGGGACGGGATTCAGAAGTACAAATGGGTTGTTACAATGTAGTTGTGGGGATGTAGGGTACAACATAAGAAATATATTCAATAACATTGTCATAACTATGTATGGTGTCAGATGGCTACTAAATTTGTTGGGGTGATTGTTGAGAAGGGGTTAGAGGCAGGGTGAAAAGATGAAGGGATTAAGAAGTACAAATTGTTAGTTATAAAATAGTCATGGGGATATAAAGTAAAACATAGGGAATGATGTAACAACTATGTATAGTGCCAAGTGGGTATTAGAAGAGTCAGTAGGATTACTTCTTAAATTATGTAATGTTCTAACCACTAGGCTATACACCTAAAATTAATACAAAATATATTAAATGTAAAAAAAAAAGAAGATGTGGTACATATATACAATGGAATATTACTCAGCCATAAAAAAAGAATGAAATCTTGACACTTGCAACAACCTGTTTGGACCTAGAAGGTATTGTGCTGAGTGCAGTAAGTCAGGCAGAGAAAGACAAATGTCATATGATCCCACTTATATGTGGAATCTAAAGAACAAAATAAATGAACAAACGGAACAGAAACAGACCCATAAATATAGACAACATTTTGATGGTTGTCAGATGGGATGGGGGTGGGGTTGCAGGGATGGGTGAAAAAGGGGGAGAGATTAAGAAGTAGAAATTCATAATTACAAAATAGTCACAGGGATGTAAAGTACAGCATGAGACATGCAGTCGATAATATGTATGGTGTCAAATGAGTACCAGATTTAACAGGGTGATGACTTCATATGCTATATCAATATCTCATCACTATGGTACACCTTTACAATATGGTATATTGTAAAGGAAATTTTTTTTAATTGTAAAATAAATAAATAAATAGAAAACAAACTCATAATAGAGAAAATTAGCAGACAAAAATTATTCCTTTGAAAAAGATTATTAAAATGGATAAACATTCATAAAACTCAATCAAGAAACAGAGAGAGAAAGAATTATCAATTTAGAAATGAAAAGTGGACTTTTCTACTGATGCTATGGATTCATTGTAAACAACCATTTTCCAAAGCACTTGAACATCTATTAATAGGTAAAATGTCCCAAGTCCGAGAAAAGTGCAACTTTTCAGAACTGACATTGAGAAATTTTAAATGTGACTAGCATATAAATAGTTTTAAATTACTTTTTAATTTACAATCTTCCCAAATACAAATGCCCAGGCACATACAGTTTCCCTGGTGAGTTCTTTCAAATATTTTAATAAGATGTAATGTTAATATCACATAAACTTTTCCAGAGAATAAAAAAGAGAGAATACTTCCAACAAATTTTGTGAGACCAACATAATTTTGATGTCAAAATTTACTAAACACATAACCAGAATAGAAAATTATGGGTCAATTTATCCCATGAAGATAGATTCTAAAATCTAAAACAAAATTTAAGCAAAATAAATTGAGTGATTTATAAAACAGATAATACATCATGACCACAGATGTATTTCAGAAATGCCCAAATGGTTTCATATTGGAAAATCAACATGTCTGATTCACTACATTTTCAGAAAATGTAGAAAATTATATTATCATTTCATAAAATTCAACATCATGCCCTAAAAACAAAAATTTTTAGCAAACCCAAAATAGAAATGAACTTTTATGCTCTGTCCTCTCCCTTTGATACAGAAAGAAAGACAAAGATCCTACTACTGTCATTTATATCAACATTGTTTTGAAGAGGCTGGACAGTATGATAAGGAATGAAAAATAAAGGACATAAGATTTGGAAAATATGAAATAATCTCATTTTCTCGAACAATACAGCAGCATATATAAAAAATACAAACAATCTACAAGTAAACTATTAATATTAAAATTCATAAGTGACATTAGCAAGATTACTAACTGCCTATAGTATAAAAAGGGAAAGGCCTGAAATGTGCTGTAAGCTATAGTAAGAAGCTTAAAAAATCAAAATAAAAGTCAGCAGAAATAAAGAAATACTAAAGAGCAGAAATCAGTGGAATAAAAAGCAAACAATACAGAAAAATGAAACTACAAGTTGGTCCTTTGATAAGATCAATAAAATTGATAAACTTCTAGCTAGCTAATCAAGAAAAATAATTATCATTTTCAACGAATGAAAAGAGAGACACTACCACAGGTCCCACAGACATTAAAAAGATAAGTGGTGTCATGCTAATAAACCAGCTCTTTGCGGCAGGGAGAAAAGGTGTGATTTGTAGTCTTTGTCAATTTCCATGTTGTGAATACTGCCACCATGGCCACCTTCTACTAGCAATGCGATGTCTGAATGCACAGTTCAAAAGAGATATTTACAATAGACTCTGAGAGCCTTTAAGAGCTGGATCTATCTGTACATGAATAGTCCTCATAAAAACAAACATAAAAATCCTTACCCAAATATTGTAAATAACTTTATTCCAGTAAATTCAACAACTCAGGTGAAATAAGCAAATTTTTGAAAGATATGAATTACCAAAACTAACTCAAAAAAGAAACACAACACAAGTAGCCAGTTACTGTTGAAGAACTTGAACTTATAATTTAAAAATCTTCTCACCAAAAACAAACAAACAAACAAACAAACAAACAAAAATCCCCAGGGAAATACAACTTGACTGGTGATTTCTCTCAGACATTTATGGAATAAATATGATTACTACCAATCCTACACAAACTCTCAGAAACAGGGAAATAGCAATCTTCCTAACTTATCTGAGGCCCCGATGCCAAAATCAGAAAAAGGCATTACAAGAAAAGAACACTAGAAACCAATCCCTTATAAAAAATATGAGGGCTGTCTGGAAAAAGTCCAGCCATAAATGCCTCCATTTTTCATATTACATGGCTGGGTACTTTCTAGACATTCTTCTGATACAAAATTCTTGGTAAACATTAGCAAATCAAGTCTAGCAACATATAAAAATGACAATACATCATAACCAAGCAGAGCTTATCCCAGAAATGAAAAGTTGGTTTAAGATTTGAAAACCAATCAATGTGATTTACCATATTAATAGAATAAAGGAGAAAACACACATGATCATTTCAAAAAATGCAGAAAAAGCATTTTTTAAAATTCAAACCTATTCATGATTAAAACCTCAGCAAACTACAAATAGAAGAAGACGTTATCCTCCTGATAAAGATAGCTACAAAAGACTACAGCTAACATTATCCTGAATGGTAAAAGACAGAACGATACCTCCTCAAGGTTAGAAACGAGGCAAGAATATTGACTAAAATTGAATATGTGCCCACCCTATCATTCCCTCCTCAACAAAAACGTGCATACGAGGGCTGTCCAGAAAAAACTCCAGCCGTAATTGCCTCTATTTTTCATATTATATGGCTGGATACTTTCCAGACAGTCCTCGTATACAGGTACCAAAAAACAGGTGTAAGATTGTGCATAGCCACTTTATTCATTATAGCCCCAAACTGGAAACAACCCAAATATCTATCAATAGTAGAGTGGATAAATAAATTGTGGTATGGTTATAAAATGGAATACTATACATCAATGAGAAAAAAAAATAAAGTACTGATATATGCAACAATGTGGACGCATCTCACAGAGCCAGATACAAACACCTACATACTATATGAGTCCATTTATATAAAGCTCAAAAAAACAAACCAAATAAGCCATGGTGATAGAGGTCATGATAGAGGTCATCATAGAGATTACCTTTGAAGAAAGCAATGACTCCATAGGGATATGAGGGAGCTTCTGGGGTGCTGCTTATTTTCTATTACTTGACATATGTGGTGATTACACAAATGTGTTATCTTTCAAGTAATTCATTAATGTGTATGATTATGGTCTTATGTATGTTCTTTTCATCTATATTCCACTTCCATTTTTTAACCCTGCTTGTCCTGAGAATACGCGCCAGTGGTGCTTGCAGCTGCAGCGTTTACCCCGTGATAACTCGCAGATTAAAGTCTTTATCCTACCTCTAAAGTTCAATGCTTTGAAATTTACTACACACAAAAAAAAATACTATTATCATCATATGCATTTCTGTTACATTAGGATTAGAGACAAGTTCTGTTTAGAAATAACTCCAAGAACCATATTTACATTTTATTTTCACAACGAAAACCATGTTTATGTAAAATTAAATAAATGCAGCAGCAAGCTACACTTTTTCTTCTAAATGGGAAAAGGGTTAAAGCACTTTGAAAATTATAGTGCATTTACACTATAAAATGCCACGTAGCCATTTTTTAATGAGATAATTTTCCCTACATATAATTTCCCTATATATAATTTGAAAAATCGCCTCAAGACACCTTAAGGGAAAATTTTTTTAATCACATAGCATGATATTAAATCATAGAATGATCTGTTTGTTACACATTTAAGTGTGTGTGTACACACACGTACATTTTAAATGGATGAATAAAAAGAAAGTTGTTAAGTTGATAGTTTTGAATGAAGCAAAAAGATACAATAAATGTGAGAGTCCCAACCAAAATGAAAATTTCCAAAGCAAATATCTAAGTCAGTGGCATGTGATGGCGTGTCAAGAGTGGACTCATGAGACAAGTCCTCCCTGTGTGCAGGCAATTTTCTATAGATAATTTAAAAACAATAATAAAACTAATTAAAAGTTTATCTGCTTTTTATTAACACCACACATTGGCCATTCTAAATAATGCTAGTAATAAAATACTCCTCCAGGAAAAAAATCTTTTGTTGGCCTAGCTTCTAAATAATTGCTGCTATTACATTTGGGTATTAATAATATGTAGGCAAGTTTCAAACTAGCACGTTTTTATTACTTATCCTTTATTGAATATTGTATCCTACATAAAAGTTAATTCAAAGAACTTCCGGTTAAATGGTTTGCACCCAATACACATGAACTCAGTTTCATGGGTTCATTTGTAAAGTAAGCTCATAATGGTTGGGAACTGTGCAAACTTGCAAACTGAGAAGTATAGTATTTTTGTTTGATAAGAGAAAATTTTAATTCATAAATAAAATATTATGCTGAATTTAAATTTCACACTGATAATTTCTTTATAATTGTTCATTTTATTGATCATCATTTAAATTATTCATTTAAATGACAATCAATAAAATAGTGATTATTACTGATTATTGCATGACTGTTACTGAAAATAATTTTCTTATATTGAAAAAGAAAACTGTTAAAAATCATCGGCTTCAGATGTTAAATACACTAGAAACGCTACTATTTCACAAGGATACCGTAAGGATTCAATAAGAAAACATATGCAAAGTTCATGGCATAATGCCTCGTGTGGAGTAGATGCTTGGTGCATGGTAGCCTTTTGTTATTAACATCCTTAAGCGATTGGTCCCCTAGCCACCTTTCTCAACCTCTTATCCTTCTATTTCCAGACCTTAAGAAGTTGAGATTCAAATGGAGATGAAAGTTCCAACTATGTGCCAAGCCCCATGATCAGTGTTTTATATGCATTAACCACTTTATGTCTCACAAAAACTCCATGAGCGCTATTTTAATCCCTACCTAATATATTAAAAAACTACAGAGAGTTGAAGTAATTTTCTCAAATTCATTCACTAATACATGGATGTTTTATCATCAAAACCTAAGTTTTTCTATTACCAATTGTGTGCGCTTTCTATATAACATCCCTGCAAGTTGTGTTCAGCATTGGTGTCATCACCATCACCACCATCACCATACAAACACCTACTCAGTATATTTGTACACATCCCAAGTGCTCCCATGCTTTGATATACTTCACAAAAAACAATTTTTGCCCACATTTTACCACTTTTTCTAATTCTTCATTCTTGCACTTCACACACTTGACCTAGAATCATTTTCCATCTGCTTAAAGTGTATTTTTTTAGAGTACTTTTAGTGGGAGTCTATGAGTGGCAGATTTTCTGATTTTGTTTATCTAAAAGAATATATTTAAATTCCATTGTTAAATGACATTTTCACTGGGTATAGAATTCCAGGTTGACAATTATTTTTTCTCAGCACACTTAAGACACCATTCCACTCCTCAGGATCCTATTGTTTCTGATGAGAAGTCAACTGTCAGCCTATCCTTCCTTTACATATAATGGACCTTTTCTCTCCTGTTTATAAAATATTTTCTTTGTTTTTGGTTCCTTGCAGTTATATTGTGCTGTGTTTTTCTTTTAATTTAACTTGCTTGAAACTTTTCAGGCTTAGGAGGATTGTTCTTTCCTCAATTCTGGAAAGTTCTCAGCTATTATCTCTTCACATCATTAGCTTTGCATCCCCTCCCCCTGCCCCTTCATTCCTCCCCTTCTCTCTTCTTTTCTCCTCTCCTTTCCTTATGCTGCTGCTGTTAGACTATATTTTAATGTTTTGCTCTATTTTTTAGGTCTCTTAATTTCCTGGCCATATTTTCTACATCTTTTCTCTTTGGGCTTATTATCAATAATTCCCTTATTTCTATCTTCAAATTCACTAATTTTCTCTTAAGCTTTGTTGAAACTGCTATTAAATCTGTCCTTTGAGTTTTTAACTCCAATTTTTGCATATATAGTTTTTTATTCCTAGGAAAAATAAAACACATGCACACATACACGCACATGCACATGCACATGCACACACCACCTGGATGACAGTGGCTCACCCTGAAGAGATGCCTGGAGATTCACCAAAGTGTGATGCCTTCCTCTCCAAGCCCACTCAGCAGGCACTCTCATCTCGGTGAGCTTGTCATGCCTTCCCCTCGAGTCGCCCAGGCACTGAAACCATCATTTTCCAGGTGAAGACACCCAAGCTCAGAGAGATTCAGAATGTGTCCCACATCAAACAGCTACCAGGAGGCAGAACTGGAAACCGAACCGAGTTTTCCCAATTTGCCTCTGGGTTATTTCCTTCTGGAGACTGAGGTTCATGGGTGAGGCCAAAAGGAGAAGACGTGGATGCAGGTGGCATCCATTCTGCTATTGATTGCTGGGTGACCTCAGGTAACTACCCAACTCCTCTGAGCATAGGAAAGTGCTTGGTCAGTGCCTGGCAATCTGCAATTCCCACTCTCACTTGGAGGAATATCAACTATTACAGTTTGTACAGAATGGAGACCAGATTAGTGGGATGAGGAGAGTCTGAGGAAAGCAGGGTAGGACTATAAAAGGGGCAGCATGAAGAGGCCCCTTGGTCATAAGGGTAGATTTCTTCATCTTGACTGTGATGTGGTGATACAAATCTGCACGTGTGATAAAATGTCACAGCACTAGACACAAAAACATGCCCCAAAGACCAGTGTGTGCAAAAGCTGGTGAAATCTGAGTTAAGATTTCTCATCTCATTCATCATATTGACCACCTTCCTAGTTTTGATAATGGACATAACTGCGTCAAATTCACCACTGGAAGAAGCTGGGGGATGGGCAAATGGGAGCTCTCTATTCTTTCCACAATTTCTGGTGAGTCTATTATTATTTCAAAATATTATTTTTTAAAAAAGTATAGGCCAAAAAAACCCTCAGCGGTATAGGTAGTGCCTGTGACTTGGCTGCTATAGATATCTTGCACTGTAATTGTCACTTATCACTACTTTGCAATTACAGTAGTTAGTAGAAGTAGTAGTTCAATGAATTCCTAAAGAAGCACATGTATTTTTATGTCTTAAATTTCTTTTTAAATATTTTGATGACTGTATATCAATATAATCAGTTTGGTTTGCAATCTTCCAGTTTTATTTTACACATTTAGAAAACATGGTTTTGTGAAAAGGGTCCTTTCACATCCCACTTCCACAGCACAGAAAAGACTCAGAACTCCACTGGGCGTGGAGTGCCAGCTGACTACTATGGTCCAGATGAGGAAACTGAGGCCCAGACAGGGGGCTTAGCAACACCTTGAGGTCTGTGATTCCCAGACTCACTTGGAGGAAAAACATCTCTTCCTGGAGAAAAATAAAGCTCCACTCCCCGTCGTCACCGGCCACCTCTGGGTGGGTGTTTACTCTGCCAGGTGGAGTCCGTGTGGGTCCACTCTGGGGCCACACAGTGGCCTTTGAGACGGAGAACAATGCCACATTATAGCCCTGGCTTCAGATAAAAGAGAAACTTGGCCTGATTGCCAGTCAGGAGTGATTGTCCCTTAATATTAATACGAGGAGGGCGTGCCCCTCGCCCACACCCTTGCCACTTTCGCCGTTGAGGCAGTTGTATAGAACGCGATCCCACTGCCTTCTAATGGGTGGTCAAAGGCCAGAGTGCCGGGCACTTTTATTGTCAGCTGTCTCAGTAATCTTTAACCTCCCACTGGCCAAAGGGCTGAAACCCAGAAAGACAAAACAAACATGGGTTGGGCACCAGAGAAGAGTGGTTCCAGTGAACCAGGACTGGAGGGAGTCAGTACAGCCCTGCACCCCCACCATGCCCTCCCAGCACCCCTAAACCACACAGCTGGTCCGAAGGCTGGGGGAGAAATGCCCAAGACCCTTGGGTAATGGCTGTTAGCTGGTCACTGCAGAGTCAGGGAAAGAGGGCAGATGCCACACCAGCCATGCTCACCTCCGGCCACTGGCTGAGACTGGCCCATGGAGCAGGACATGCAAGACTAGGAGGAGGGGAGAGTCACTCCAGGAGCCGACACTTCTGCTGAGTCAAGGAGGGAAAGGAGCTGAGTGGGCAGTGGGATTCCTGGGCATCAGAGTGGCTGGGCTGACCCAGTCCCATCATTCATCTGACCATCCTCCTGGAGCCCCACTTTCCCACCTCACATCTCTTAGCGTTCTGGCCGCTGCCATTTGCTGAGCATTTACCACAACCAAGGGCCTACTTTTGCTTCAGTTCTCACAACATCTGAGAAATGGGTCTCAGTATCCCCATTTTGCAAACAGGAAACTGAAGTGCAGAGCGGTGGACTTGCCCAATGGCGACATGGAGACCTGAACCCAAGTCCCCGTGATTCCAACATTCATTATCGGCTTTCCACTCACCGCAAGTGGAGAGCCCTCCCAGCAAACATGGCGACTGTGAGGTGGCATCTTGGCTCCACTTGGCAGATGAGGACCCTGAGGCTCCGACCCTGTGCAAGTCAGGGGCAGCTTCCGGTTGAAACCCCAGTCATTTGGTTCCCAGTCATTTTACTTCCTCTCTGAGAAGGGCTGCCCACATCCATGGGCAACTATTCTTGTCACCATCGTGAGAAGGTTTAGACACAGAGCTAGGGCAGGTACAAAGACAGATACCCAGGAGTCCCTCACGGTCCCTGGTGATGTGGGGGCACCTGTCCCTGTCAGTGGCCTTGCTCTCTGATCAAAGCAATTGTTACCATGTGTGCAGGGAAAGCACAGATAAGGTGAAATGACCTAATCCGACCCCCATGCCCGCCCCCCCAGGGACAGGGGCTGTGGACCGGGGAGAATTCGCTAGAGGTGGCAGGATGGTATTATTCTGGACCAGGTCCCTAACGCCTTTTCCTCACAAGCTGGGCAGCTCTGGGTCTCCACTGCGCTGGTAGAATTCCCCCGCCACCCCCCGCCCCGGCCATGCCGGGCTGGGGCCCCAGCCAAGCCCTCCCCAGCCCAGCTAATAAAGTTACCTTCCGTGCCTGGGGCAGAAGGTCAGGAAAAGCCAGCAGCAGTTTGGAGGGGGTTATGGTCTCGGGATCTGCACCAGGGTGGGGCGTGGGGAGGGAGGAAGATAAGAGTGGACAATAAAAGAGGGGCAGAGAGAGACAGAGAGGGGGAGGTTGGCATGGGAGCCAGGCCCCCAGCGGTGCCATCTCTTTATGACCCATAAAGGGCACATAAAGAGGCATCAACGATGGCCTTATCTCCCCCTCCAGGTCTGTAAATGATCACCCAGAGTCCACCACTGGCCTCCAGAACGACAGCTGTGCTGGTCATAGTGGGAACCAAGCCATCGGGCCAAGGGGAGCCCAGGTGGGAGGGGCTCCTCACGGCTCTGCTCTCCGCCTGGAAGGCCCTGGGCCTGTCAGCTCCCCTCCCAGGGCCTCAGGGCCCTGGATGTTTCTGGGGGCACATGGTCTCTTCCAGCACAGCCCCCGCAGCACAGGTGACGGTCCCCGCGTGCGTCCAGCTCACCCCCTTCAGATGGTGCAGGCTGTCAGGGGCCATCCTTTGCAGCACAGAGTGTCAAGGGACTGAAAGGGTCACGCTGAAAAGAGGACCTGACGCCTACATGGGCAGGGGATTCCTGCAATTTTGTGAATAGCTCAGCAGCATTGAAAACGGTAAAAGGGGACTCACGTAATTCTTGCGACAGGCCTGTGAGATGTGCCTTCCCCGCTGAGGCTGAGATGGGGCGCTGTGCTGGCCTCCAATCCCATGGGGCTCTATTGATGTCACCCCTCAGGCCACACTCTGCATCCATGGTCGCTGCATTTACTACAAGGCCTGCTACCCACCGGCTGTTACCGGCTGTGGGCAGAGCAGTGTGGGGTCCTCGCAGGGCCTTAGAGGCAGGGGACACAGTTGCCTAGGGGCCCCCTATCCAGGGTCTGTCTGAAACACGAGGGGATGTCATGCAAATGGAGTGGGGCTCTTCCTGATGCCCTGACATCGGCAGCGAGGGCCCAGAGCCACCGGGGGTTAGTGACTGACTCTGCCGACCCGTGTCCATGTGCCACCCAGCCCACCCCCTCACCACCCCGCAATCCATCCCGGCCCTTGTCTGAACTGCTCTGCGCACTGGGGGACAGCCTGCACTTGCTGGGCAGCTTTGCCCTCAGACTTCCTGTCCGGTCCAGCCAATGGGAAGCCCCAGCTTGCAGGTGGGGGCGGGGCTGGATAGAAAGGTCCGAAATTCCTTGGTTTTCTTAGCTTTCACCTCACACAACTACAGCTGCTGTCAGGTGCCTCACCGAGTGCACACGCACACCCCCCC
>PVJL010017842.1:0-17314 GCA_004026885.1 Lyroderma lyra
TACACCCTTTGACCTTCTGCTGGTGTGAGGTGGGGCAATGCTTTATGTTGGTGACTATTATGACCCATTTTCAAAGCATTATCACCAGGTTCCAGGAAAGAGGTTTAATATGGCTCCCAGGTTAACCGACCCCTAATCCCCTATCTTAGCCCTCCTAAGCCCTCTGGTGTTCCCCAACAGCAGTCCCAGCTCACCGCACATGCTGATCCCCCTGACATGCCCATATCCCTAGATGTATCTCCTCAGTTTAGGCAGCATCCTGGCATTGCAAACTCCAAAACTCATTCCACTTACCATCAAGAATATAGAGAATGCAAAATTTCACATGTGCCTCAATACAGGAAGAATAATGGATTGAAAGAGGAGGCCTGCAATCACAAAATGAATACTGATGAGAGGAGGTCTCATGAGGAGATTCTGTATAGTCCTTAAAAGACAAGGTATAATCCACACCCTCATAGATACCAATACAGTGCACCAGTGATCAGGCAGACTGTTACCCCGCAGTGAATGCCAACAAAGATATAAAATGGTGATAAACTACCCCCACTTAATCGCTTTCTGAAGCCAGATTCACGTCCTATTCTTGCTCTAAGACTAGCTGTAAAAGGAAGGATAAAAAGGTAGAAGGTACAATGAAATTTATTGAGTATAACTTATCTGGACTTAATCTGAGCTGATAATGGCACATCATTGTTTTCTGAAATAAAATCACTAGATGAAAGATGAAAAAAAAAAGAATCCATGTCTGACTGCTTTAAGGTAACCCCTCTCATCTACTGGAGACAATTCCCTCCCAACTCTAAAATCAACCACCTATATCTAAGCCCTCTCCCAACATATTCCCTTCTGAAACAGTACTGCATTCATCTCCCTAACATGGGGATGGGCAATACAACATTGCTCCATCCTTTATGTTGTCTTGGTGATTCTCAAGATGTCCTCAGACCACCCGACTCTCATCAACTAAAAGTTCCCATGAAAAATGTAGCTTCTCTAAATGTAATATAGAATCCAGAGTTGGATCCTGGGACAGATAAAGAACAACAGCAGAAAATCTGGTGAAATCCAAACAAAGTCTGCAGTTAACAGTAATGTACAAATACTGACTTGCTAGTTTTGATAAATGTGCTATGATAACAAGTTTACATGAAGAAAACATGGGTATGGAAAGGGTACCCGAAAATGTTGAATTGTCTTTGCAACTTTTCTGTAAAACTAAAAAAAGGAAAAAAAATTAAACCAAGCAGCAACTTGTTGTGTCCCAGAATTCCTGAATCAAAACTCCTGGAGCTGAAGCCCAGGTAACTACATTAATAGCCCAAATGATTCTTTCTGAATCAAAGCTGAAATTTTAGTCTTTTCATTCCCATTGTAGCCCCTACTTGAACAGCTGCTTCCTCCAAGCTTTCCCTCCTAAACTCTCCTGAGCCTGATTCAATCCTTTAGATCCTCTGAGCCCTAAGACTTGAGCACTATTATTATCTGATTTTCACAGATGAGAAAAATGAACTACTAACAGGCTTAGAAATACGTGCAGGATCACACAGCCGTTGAATGGTGGGAATGGATTTGAATCCCCAGTCAGTGCCGTTCCCAAGTCTGTGCTCATAACCATTCCACTCCCTGTCAGTCATGTTTCTATCTGTGAAACACTAAAGATCTGTGATCAAATCACCAGAAGAAGCACCATTACCAGTAACACTCTGGGCCCACCTATTTCTCCAACATCCTATGGCTCTTTGCTCCAGCTGGTGACTTTGCCTTTTCCTCCCTTTTCCATGGGTGGTAAATGAGCAACGAGGAAGCACTGGGAAGGTGTGCCAACTGGAGAGTCCTGTGTGGGTCGGGCATAGATGCTTTTCCAGCAGGATACACCTCAGCTGCTATGTTCTAGTCTCCCAAGTGCCCAAATTAGGAACCAATCTAATCACATTCCCAGCGCTCACTCACTTTGACATTGAATGACAGTCTCATGTTGTAATTCACCTATTATTGGATTTGTCCTACGTCCCCCTAACAACAAGCTCCTAAGTATCTGTCTTCTCCAACATTCTTATGCCTCACAACACTGCCGGAGAATGTGGACATAGTGGGCATTCACATGACCTGGTGGTTGTTAAACTGGTAGCTAATGTACACTGTGCCCAAAGGAAAATTTGACTTAGAGCATCTCAGGTTTACCTCTCTACAGATTATCAGGCAGGTTCCCAGTCTAAATCCACTGTTATCTTCTTACCTGGGATCCCTGACTTGTACATACAGCTTAATAAATCATGTGGGTCTGCCAAATGGGTGAATGAGAAAAAGTTTTGGGAGTTCCTACTCCCCATCCAGACACACAGGACAGCAGCACCCACATCTACTCAGACAGCTTTTGTACAGAAATAGATGGAGGGTTGAAGCAACAGAACTCAGTCTTAGGCTATGTCTCTGTTCTTATGTGTCTTTCCCTTCACTTCTTCAAGTGGAACATGAAACAAAAATAGATCAGCAGGTGAGACCTATGAAATCTACTCAAGCACATGTTTCCATTAGTTTAGTTTCTGTTAATTGGAATTTGTTTGATTTTCTTAGTAATAAAAACATCACCATTTATGTTTTAAGGGCATCTGAGAAATCTAATTATGGAGTCAGAATCCACAATTCTCCTCAGATGCTCGCAGGAAGCAGTGTGTCTCCCTAACAGCATGAGAAGTAAATGACTGTATAGCATGTCTTCATTTTCTTTCCTGTTGCTTTAATTCATGTTTAATTCATCTACACTAATTGGCAACAACAACAACAACAATAACAGCAGCTCTTACTCTAACCCTAACTTTGTTCCCAATTAAGAGCCAATCCCTGCCTCAAAACGTACCCTAAAACACTACTTCTTACCTACCTCTCAATTGAACCATGAATACAATAAAAAAACCTAAACTTAAGCACAAAAATCTAACCTTAAACACAATCAGACCTTTTGTTCTACTGCTAACCCTAATAATAAAATCAAACCTAACCTTATCTTTAACACTTAGCCTAACTCAATATCTAAACCATAACGTCTACCTAAAGCTAAAGCTAGGCTTCCCTACTGCCCCTATCTTAGTCTTATAACTACACCATCCCTAATTAAAAACTGAAAACAAAACCTCAAACCTAAATCTAACCCTAACCCTAACCATAAACCTAATGCTAACCATAGCTAGTTACCTGAACCTAACGTGGTTTCTAACCTCATCAGAAACTAAACACATACCATAAATCTACCCATTTCATAACCCGTGCTTTCCTTTAAACCAAATTCTAGACCTAACACAAACCCTGATCATAACAGTAATTGAAAGTGAAACCCGAACTTCAAAAGTCAATATAACCCTAATCTTAACCCTAATTCTAATGATCAACTGAATGCTAAAGCTAACCTTAAATATAACTCTGACTCTAACTGATGACACTGACCTAAAAAGAGCAATAACCCTAAAGCTCAGTCCAACACAAAACCTAATGTGTATTTAAACCTAACCTCAATGCTGAGAAGAACTTAACAAAGGGGCTGAAGGACCTATACTCTGATAAACACAAGACGTTAAAAGAAATTGAAGGTTTCTTTTGCTGTGCCGAAATTTTTTAGTGTGATATGGTCCCATTCATGTATTTTTCCTTTTACATCCCTTGCCTTTGAGGACAGGTTCATGAAGTCTTCCTTGAGTCCTAGGTCTAAAAGTTTAGTACCAATGTCTTCTTCTATACAGTTTATTGTTGCAGGTCTTATATGAAGGTCTTTACTCAATTTTTGGTTAATTTTTGTTGGAGCATTACTCTGCCATAAGAAAAGATGAAATACTGCCATTAGCAACAACATGGATGGACCTGGAGATCATTATGCTTAGTGAAATAAGCAATACAGAAAATTATAAGAACTGTATGACTTCATTCAAATGCGGAATGTAAAACGGAAAGCAAAGAACAAAGGAAATGAACAAACAAATAACCCATGGACACAATCAATAATTTAATGTTTATTTGGGGATGAGTGGGTTAGGGAGGGGAGAAAGGGGAGGGGGTGGGAGAGGAGGGGGTGTAGCTAATTATAAGGTGATGGAAAGAGAAGTCACATTAGGTGGTGAACTGATTATACATCAAGTTGACAATGCCCTGTAGAAATGTATGCCTGAAACCTATTTAAGCCTTCCTAAGAGATGTCACCCCAATAAGTCTAACAATAAAAATGAATTTTAAAAATAAATAAATAAATATATAAATAAATATACGCTGATATGAAAAAAAGAAATTGAAGACACAAAGAAATGCAGAGATTTTATGTTCATAAATGGGGCGAATGAACCTCATTAAAATGGTCATGTTACACAAAGCAATGAACAGATTTAATGCCATCCCCATCAAAATTCCAATGACTGTTTTTCGAAAAATTTGAAGAAAAAACATCAACAGATTTGTATGGAATCTAAAAAGACCCCAAATAGCCACAGGCATCCGAAGGAAAATAAAAATAAGGGTGAAGGTTTCATACTCTTCGACTTCAATCTATAACACACAATGACAATAATAAAAGCAGCATGGTATTTGCAGAAAAATAGGCACACACACACCAATGAAGAACTGAAAACCCAGAAGTAATCTCACTTATAAAAGTTGAGATAGTTTATTAGGGAAAGCCAAAAATATAACATGAAAAAAAGAAACCATTTTCCATAAATGGTGCTGGAGCATAGAGAATATCACATGCAAAAGAATAAATCTAGACTGACAGTTTTCACCATATACCAAAATTATCTCAATCTGGACCAAGGACCTAAACATATTGCCAATAATGATAAATTGCATAGAAGAAAGCGTAGGTCCCAAACCTGTAGACCTTGCTTCAGAAAGAGTTTTATGAATGTTACCTCAAAGGTAAGGGAAGTAAAAGTCAAAGGAAATGAATGGGACTCTACCAAACGTACAAGATTCTGCACAGCCAAAGAAACCATAAAGAAAGCAAAAAGCCTACCGACAGAGTGGGAGAAAATATTTGCAAGGAATGACTGAAAAGGGGTTAACATCTAAACTATATAAAGAACTCCTAGAACTCAACACCAGACAAACAAACAATCCGATGAACACATGGGCAGAGGACTTGAACAGACACTTCCCCCAAGAAGACAGATTATTCAAACACCCAAGAGATACATACAAAATGTTTACATACACTAGCTATTAAAGAAATGGCATGAACTACCACTTCACACCTGTTATTAATAGAAAGGCCATGATCCACAACACAAGTAATAACGAGTGTTGGAGAGGCTGTCGGAATAAAGAACTCTCATATGCTGCAGGTGTGCATGTCAATTTACAGCAACTATGGAAAACAGTACAGAGGTTCCCCAAAATGTTAAGAATAAAGATACCATACAACCAAACAATCCATTCTCTGGGTATCCACCCTCCAACTCTGAAAACATCTACTCATAAAGATATAGGTACCCCTGTGTTCCTTGCAGTACAAGTTATGGGTGTCAAGACACGTCAACAACCAACATGTTCTTCAACAAGTGATTGGATGCAGGAGATATGGTACAAATACCCAGTGAAACACTACTCTCCCGGAAGTAAAGATGAAATACTGCCATTTGTGACAACATGGATGGGCCTGGAGATTACCATGCTAAGGGAAATAAATCAAATAGAAACAGCTCAGACTCATAGAACTTCACTCATACTTGGGATGTCAAAATGAAAGCAACAGAGAAAAATCCAAAAACTCATAAATACAGACAACACTTTAGTGGTTACAAGAAAATAATGAAAAAGAGAGGTGGTAGAAGAGGAAAGGGGTGGGTCAAATATAGGGGGAAGGAAGAAGTGACTCTGGGTGCTGAACGCACAATGCAATATATGAATATGAATTATGTATTATAGAAATGAACACTGGGGGAGTTCCCTGGTGGTGTAGTGCCTTAAGGCTTCGGCGCTGGCACTGTCAGCACTGCGGCCTGGGTTCGATGCCCAGTCAGAGAGGTACCCACATACCAAAAAGCAAAAAAAAAAAAAAAAAAAGAAATGCACACTGGAAATGTAATGTTACTAATCAATGTCACCGTAATTAATTTAATACATAAATAAATAACCCTAACCATTAACCTGGCCTAAATAACAACGAAACACCAAACCTACTACTATAAGAACTCCAAACCTAATTTAAAAGAGAACCCTCAGCTTTACTATAAAATGAACTCTAACTCTAAATCTCATAATATACTCAAGAAATAATCCTAAACTGAAATCTAACGCTAAACCGAGCTCTAATTGAAAACCTGAGCCTTCTCATAACACTATCCCTGAAAGTAACCCATATTCGCTTTTACCTGAAACCCAACACCAACTCTAATGGAAAACCCAACCCTGATCTCCAAGCTAAATCTCACCCTAATCCTAAAAACCTAATCATAAACTGAAATCTGCACCGCATCATAAAATCGGCCCTTCTCCTACCCTAACTTAAAACCTAACTGCAACCTCAAAGGTAACTCTAAGCATAACTACATCACTACCCCTAATCATTAACTCACCCAAACCCTAACCCAAAGGATATGCCTAACGAAAAACCTAATTCCACCCCCAAACTTTACCTCATTCTACCAATAGACCTTCTACACAGAGCCCTCTTTTAAATATTCTTAATACCACAACCTCAAAGCTTCTTCTAACCCAATCCAAACTCTAGCCCAGAACCTAACCTGAAACCTAACACATAGCCTAAATCAAAATGGTTCCTTACACTAATAATAACCACAACAGTACACATACCTCTCACCCCCACCTTTACATATCCTGTACACGAACCACAATTTAAACAAAATCACTAAACTCAAAGCTAACTCTATGGCTAACACCAAAGCTGAAGCTGCAAAGAATCTCATCCTTAACACAAGTCCTAAACTTACCTCTATACCTCTCCCAGGGTCTCCACTCCCCACTGCATCACATTCTGGAACTCACAATCATGACAGTTCTGTTGTCTCGTGATTGGCTCTGGGGCCACAGGACATCATAACGCTTGATATCCCCTCGGGGCCCCGATTGGCTGGCACTGCAACTGTGATGTCGCGGTCAGCCAATATTCTGATTATAGTTCCATGGCGCCTTCCTCTTTCTATCGCAGAGGTTGGGTGCCCCCTGCAAGTGCTGTCCGCCCGCATCAGCCTGGGATCCGGTGGACCAAGGGCGCTCCTATTGGTGCCAAACCGCTTCTCCAACCTGCTGCTCTCTCCCAGGTACCGAGGTTTTCACATGGATAATTTTGATGCATTACTTCACACCTGTTTCAAGGCATTGCTAGGCCCCCGATTAACCAGAGTAAAAGAGTGGTTGTTCTGGACAATGACATACATACTTTTATCTCTTTTACCCCATACTTAGTGGTTGTGTGGCTGGGACCATAATACATGAAGAACAGGTTGCCGTTCTCTTGCCGAGGAATTTTAGTGATGTATAACATGAACTCAGCTTACTGTCACTCTGTATGTTCTGTGAGATAGGTGTGTGTTCATTTAACAGGGGCATCCCCTTCTATAACTGTACTCACACCACTGAACTGTTTTCCTAAATGAAGAAGGGAGGCTGCAGGGGGTGGGGACAGCAAGCACACCATGTCTTTTGATTATGTTTTTCAATTGACTGTTCAATATATTAGAGTGTATGTGTGTGCCTGTTTTCTAGAATATTTAAAATAGAAGCCTCTGGAATTTTATTTTATTTATGATTTGTATTCTACTCAGAATTATAATAAGAATCTCAGAAATACTCTTACACAACTAAAATACAGAATGGAAACTTGAGATAATGGGAAACACAGATTCATGTGCATTATTAAGTATTTCATAGGTGATTGTCCTTTGGGATTGGGGAGGAAGGAAGGAAGTGGCTGGTACTTGTGTTTGGTATTTTTGTGGGAAATCATCCTCTAAATCCTGATCTGATAACTGTAAAGATCTTTGAGATTTGAGAAGTTCTTATGGAAAACCTGAGAGAAGACTGAGTAGAGAGATCTTTGATGAGCATTTGAATAGACTATGTGAGTTCAGGCCCATTGCTTCTTCTAGGTAAATGGAAAGTTGAAAACCACTTTTGATGATCTCAAAGGCCAATGTGGTGGCAAAAATTAAAAATAAAAAAAGGAATCAGTATTAAAACTATCCAAACACAATACCTAACTCAAGGATGACCCTAACCTTAAACTTACTCACAAGTGAACCCTAAAACCAAATCTAACCCTAACATTCCATGGAGCACATAATGGAATCTTAACTTATTCCTAGCCCTAAGTCTTACCCTACACCTGGCCTATTCTCTAACCTTAACAATGAACTCAATTCCAATTTACACCCAAACCCTTGACTCAAAGCGAATCCTAAACCTAAACCTGAAACTAAGTCGACTTGGAACATGAACCATGAACTTAACAAAAATCCCTAAGCATAACCCCAAATGTAACCCTGGGCATTAACATCATCTTGGCCCACATCATAACCAGCACCTGATCGTAAACTTAACCTCACAACTAACCTTATCTCTAATCACAATCCTAACTGAAAAGTTCACACTTACCATAAACCTAAGCCTAACTGGTGTCCTAAAGCTAAACATACACCTAAAAATTTAAAACTAATTTTAACCCAGAATCGAACTTCAAACCTCACTCTAACCCTCATTCTACCCCTTCACTAAATCTTGCACCATCCATAACCCCAACATGTAACCTACATAGAACAATAAACTTAATCCCAATTTCGAATAAACCATAACAAAATGGTAAGCCTGAACTTAACACTAACCTTAACTTTAATCACAAACTCAACCCAAACCTTAGTCCTTTCCTTAAATGTAAACATAACCAGAACCCTATCCATAACACTAATCATAAACTCAGCCTTAACCCTAAACCTAGACTGTAAAATGAACCTAACACTATCCTTATACTTAATTAAAAACCTAACCTCAAACCTAAACTTAAGTTATAAAAATTTCATTTTAAATTTTCATCCTTATCTCAAAATTAATTCTAATCCTACACTAACACTAACCATCATCACAAAATCAATTCCGAATCTAAACTCATTCCAACATTTACCCTAACTTGAAGCTTACTCAAAACTAAAATCTAAGTGTAATCCCGCCCCTTAATGGAAACACAAACCTAACCCCACTCTCATTCCAATCTCAAAACCTCATCTTAAACTTAACTTAAAACATAACCCTTAACATAACTGTCAACCTAACCCTAAGCCCAGCCCTTACTCTAACCCTAACTTTGTTCCCAATTAAGAGCCAATCCCTGACTCAAAGCTTACCCTAAAACACTACTTCTTACCTACCTCTCAATTGAACCATGAATACAACAGAAAAACCTAAACTTAAGCACAAAATCTAACCTTAAACACAATTAGACATTTTGTTCTACTGCTAACCCTAATAATAAAATCAAACCTAACCTTATCTTTAACCCTTAGCCTAACTCAAAATCTAAACCATAACATCTACCTAAAGCTAAAGCTAGGCTTCCCTACAGCCCCTATCTTAGTCTTAAACCTACCACACCCCTAATTAAAAACTAAATAAATAAACTCCAACCTAACTCTAACCCTAACCCTAACCCTAAACCTAATGCTAACCATAGCTAGTTACCTGAACCTAACGTGGTTTCTAACCTCATCAGAAACTAAACACATATCCCAAACCTACCCATTTCATAAACCGTGCTTTCCCTTAATCCAAGTTCTAGAGTTAACACTAACCCTGATCATAACAGTAATTGAAAGTGAAACCCGAACTTCAAAAGTCAATATAACCCTAATCTTAACCCTAATTCTAATGATCAACTGAATGCTAAAGTTAACCTTAATTATAACTCTGACTCTAACTGATAACACTGACCTAAAAAGAGCAATAACCCTAAAGCTCAGTCCAACAAAAACCCTAGTTTGTATTTTAACCCTAACCTCAATGCTGAGAAGAAACTTAACACAGGGGCTGAGGAACCTATACTTTGACAAACACAAGACGTTAAGAGAAATTGAAGGTTTCTTTTGCTGTGCAGAAGCTTTTTAGTTTGATATGGTCCCATTCATGTATTTTTGCTTTTACATCCCTTGCCTTTGGGGACAGGTTCATGAAGTCTTCCTTGAGTCCTAGGTCTATAAGTTTAGTACCAATGTCTTCTTCTATACAGTTTATTGTTGCAGGTCTTATATGAAGGTCTTTACTCCATTTTGAGTTAATTTTCGATGGAGTATTACTCTGCCATAAGAAAAGATGAAGTATTGCCATTTGCAACAACATGGATGGACCTGGAGATCATCATTCTTAGTGAAATAAGCCAGACAGAAAAATCAAAGAACTGTATGACTTCACTCATATGCATAATATAAAACAGAAAGCAAAGAAGAAAGGAAATGAACAAACAAATAACCCATGGACACAATCAATAAATTAATGTTTATTTTGGGATGAGTGTGTTAGGGAGGGGATAAAGAGGAGGGAGTGGGAGAGGAGGGGGCGTAGCTAATTATAAGGTGATGGAAAGAGAAGTTACATTAGGTGGTGAACTGAATATACATCAAGTTGACAATGCCTTGTAGAAATGTATGCCTGAAACCTATGTAAGCCTTGCTAACAGATGTCACCCCAATAAGTCTAACAATAAAAATGAATTTTAAAAATAAATAAATAAATATATAAATAAATATACGCTGATATGAAAAAAAGAAATTGAAGAAGACACAAAGAAATGCAGAGATTTTATGTTCATGAATGGGGCGTATGAACCTCATTAAAATGGTCATGTTAAACAAAGAAATGAACAGATTTAATGCCATCCCCATCAAAATTCCAATGACTGTTTTTCGAAAAATTTGAAGAAAAACATCAACAGATTTGTATGGAATCTAAAAAGACCCCAAATAACCACAGGCATCCAAAGGAAAAAAAAAATAAGGGTGAAGGTTTCACACTCTTTGACTTCAATCTATAACATACAATGACAATAATAAAAGCAGCATGGTATTTGCAGAAAAATAGGCACACACACACCAATGAAGAACTGAAAACCCAGAAGTAATCTCACATATAAATGTTGAGATAGTTTATTCGGGAAAGCCAAAAATATAACATGAAGCAAAGAAACCATTTTTCCATAAATGGTGCTGGGGCATAGTGAAAACCACATGCAAAAGAGTGAAACTAGACTGACAGTTTTCACCATATACCAAAATTAACTCAATCTGGATCAAAGACCTAAACATACTACCAATAATGATAAATTGCATAGAAGAAAGCGTAGGTCCCAAACCTGTAGACCTTGCTTCAGAAAGAGTTTTGTGAATGTTACCTCAAAGGCAAGGGAAGTATAATTCAAAAGAAGTGAATGGGACTCTACCAAACGTAAAAGGTTCTGCACAGCCAAAGGAACCATCAAGAAAGCAAAAACGCTACCGAGAGAGTGGGAGAAGACATTTGCATGCAATGACTGAAAAGGGGTTAACATCTAAACTATATAAAGAACTCCTAGAACTCAACACCAGACAAACAAACAATCCGATGAACACATGGGCAGAGGACTTGAACAGACACTTCCCCTAAGAAGACAGATTATTCAAACACCCAAGAGATACATACAAAATGTTTAAGTACACTAGCTATTAAAGAAATGGCATGAACTACCACTTCACACCTGTTATTAATAGAAAGGCCATGATCCACAAGACAAGTAATAACAAGTGTTGGAGAGGCTGTGGGAATAAAGAACTCTCATATGCTGCAGGTGGGCATGTCAATTGACAGCAACTATGGAAAACAGTACAGAGGTTCTCCAAAATGTTAAGAATAAAGATACCATACAACCAAGTGATCACTTCTCTGGGTATCCACCCTCCAAATCTGAAAACATGTACTGATAGAGATATAGGTACCCCTGTGTTCTTTGCAGTACAAGTTATGGTGGTCAAGACACGTCAACAACCAACATGTTCTCCAACAAGTGATTGGATGCAGGAGATATGGTACAAATACCCAGTGAAACAGTACTCGCCACAAGTAAAAATGAAATACTGCCATTTGTGACAACATGGATGGGTCTGGAGATTACCATGCTAAGGGAAATAAATCAAATAGAAAATGCTGGGAACCAGAGAACTTCACTCATATTTGGGATGTAAAAATGAAAGCAACTAAGAAAAATCCAAAAACTCATTAATACAGTGTCAGTCCTCAGAAGGTTAAAGCTAAGCCCACTGCAAAGTGTTAAAGCCAGGCCCACAGCCCAGGCTTGACCTTTGTATAATCAGTCCCTGTCTGGGGTTGAGGAATTCCTGGGGCTGACAGTTACTGTGCATATACCGCCTTATATAACCATGAAAACCTAAACAATTGCTACTGGACAGATGCGGCAAGATGCCACTTTTGTTTGAATACGTATATATAGTCTCAGGTGTGCAATAAAGTAGCTTGCTTCTTGCTGTGTTTATGGTCCCCCATGTTGGCTCCGCATGTGTTTTTTCAATTGGGTGTATCACTGCCGAAACCTGCCCTGTCTGTAAACCTTGCCAATGACATTTGGTGTAGTCCACAAGATGAGATGAGTACTACCCCCAGCGCCTCTGAGGATCCCCGGGTGGAAGAAATGTGGCCTCCCACCTCCCTATGGCACACGATGGCCACTTATCTGGCAACATGGATAGCCCCAGAAGACTGGGATGAGATTAGGCCAACACCTGAGAATATCAAGACGGCCTTGGAATCTATGGAGCCAAATGTTGCCCAGGCACACCGGAAGGTTGCAGGCCGGGTAGCCTGGATGTTTCTGGCAGTGATGCGCCACACCAGCTGGGAGATGCAGGAGCAAGTTCAACAGGTACGCCAGTTGCAGCACCGGGAGGAAACACTGGAAGAGCGCCTGGTGGCTGCTGATCATATGCTGCAAGGCTCGGAGGGGTCTGTACAGTTTTCCAGGGCAGGTAGCCCAATACCTATATTGCAGGCTTGCCCCTTAGTGCAATGGAAGGTTGAGCTGGAGCAGCAAATGGGGCCGGGGGTTCAGCCGCAGGGGGCGCCCCAGGCCAGGCAGCATACGACAATGACTGCGTACTCGCCCGCTGAATTATGGGAACTGAAGAAGCAGGTACAGCAAAGGGCTGGGGAAACAGTACCGGGCTGGCTATTGAGATTATGGGACCAGAGGGTGGAAGGAACAGAGTTGTCCCTGATGGAATGTTCCAACTGGCCTCCATTACGGGACTCCCCTCCTTGAGACAAAGGCTACAAAATATTGCCCTAACCAACCATGATGCAAGGAATCATTCCCTGATCAATTGGATAATGGCAGTGGCCCGAACGGTTTGGGCAAATGCTGGTGAAGTGCCTGAGATGGTGAGCAACTGGTCCTCGTACTCGTACCTAGTGCACATCATACGGGAGATGGGCATGCGACAGATGATGTTTCAGGTACACTACAATAGTCCTGATGAGGAGGTTTTCACCACTAGGATGAAGGACCTCATCCTAGCCTCAAAAACCCCAGGAACTTTTAAGACTATGGCGGCTCTTCTGGCCCCCTATGTAGATCTGTGGGTGCATGAAGTAACAACCGCCCTAGCTCAATTGGGGGATGTGGAAGTGAAGAAAAAGAGAAAAGGGGGCCAGGTGAGGTCGCTACAGGGCCCCAAGGGGCCCCCACCCAAAAGACGCCTGAAGAGTAAAGGGGCTCAAAAGGGTGGTGTTCAGCCTGCAGTGAGAGTGAGCCAAAAGCAGATGTGGTTTGGTCTATTAGCTGCGTGAGTAGCTACAGAGAAAATAGAGCATCATCCCACGGGAGTGCTGCTGGCTCTGTGGAAGCAGCTGAAACTTGAGCATCAGTTTACTCCCCTGCCCGCTGCTACACTCCCAATTCGGGAGTTGAGACTGACTGATTTCTACCCCAACTAGGGATCCGGCCAAGGTACCCGGCTGAGGGGGGACCTGGGGAACCAGAGGCCACATGTTGAACTTGCTATTTACTGGTCCCCCCATAATGTGCAACGGGTACTAGCCCTTGTGGTCACTGGAGCTTATAGCACGTTGCTGTATGGAAATCTGGATCACTTTAGCAGTCCTACGGCCACCATGGAGGAATATGGAGGCCAGATGATACAAGTCAAACAAGCAGTTGTGACCCTGAGCATAGGGCGATTGCCCCCACAAGACTATAAAGTCTATGTCTCCCCTATCGCAGAATATATTCTAGGGGTGGATGTGCTGCAAGGACTGGCGATTTTGACGATGATGGGAGAATTTTGCCTGTGTACACGAGTGGTAAAGACTATTGTTCGGGGGCATCCTCATCATGCCCCCTTGGTATTGACCCAGGCAACCCGTGTTGTGCATACAAAGCAATATCGGCTACCAGGAGGGCACGAAGTGATTGGTAGTACCATTCTCAAGCTTGAAGAAGCCCAGATGATCCGCCCAATGCATAGCCCTTACAATTCTCCTGTATAGCCAGTGAGAAAGCCTGACGGCTCCTGGCGAATGGCTGTGGACTATCGCAAGCTGAACAAAGAGACGCCCCCGTTGCATGCAGCTGTGCCCAATGTGATGAATCTTATGGACAAACTCACTATATTGTGGACAGTATCACTATGTTGTGGATTTGGCAAATGCCTTTTTCTCCATAGATATAGCGCCAGAGAGTCAAGAGCAGTTCGCCTTCACGTGGGAAGGATGACAATGGACTTTCCTGGTGCTTCCCCAGGGATATCTGCACAGTCCCACCCTGTGCCTCGGACTGGTGGCTCAGGACTTGGCCACCTGGCGGAAGCCAGCAGGGGTCCATCTGTTCCATTACATTGATGACATAATACTAACCTCTGATTCTCTTGCAGAGCTCAAGACTGCGGCCACAAGCCTACAAGAAGCCCTGGAAACCTGGGGGGTGGGACGTCAACGAAGACAAGGTCCAAAGGCCTGGGTTGTCTGTCAAATTCTTGGGAGTTGTCTGGTCGGGCAAGACTAAGGTTATGCCATAGGCAGTCATAGATAAGATACAAGCATATCCCCCGCCGACAACATAAACAATTGCAGGCCTATTTGGGTTTGTTGGGCTATTGGAGGGTGTTTATTCCTCATTTATCCACTTTAACTCGCCCCTTGGATCGCCTGATATATTGAGGGGATACTTGGGATTGGACCCCAGAGATAGAGAAGTCATTTCTAGCCACCAAGCAGGCAGTGGCTCAAGCTCAAAGCCTGCAGGTGGTTGATACCACCCTACCGTTCCTTTTATGGGTGTCAGTGGATGACAATGGGTTTGGATGGGACTTGTGGCAGAAACATGGGACTCGTAAAGTGCCCATTGGTTTCTGGTCTCAATTGTGGAAAGGGGAGAAAGCCCGCTATTCACTTATAGAGAAACAGCTAGCTGCTATTTATGCTGCCTTTTTGGCCTGTGAGGACATAACAGGTCCTAATCCTGTAGCCATTCAATCATGGCATCTGGTAGAGGGCTGGTTGTAGTCTTGGTTACAGACACCACAAAGAGGGGTAGCTCAAACCCCTAACTTGACCAAATGGGGGGCCTATTTGGAGCAGAGGGCCCACTTCTCATCCAGCCCTTTATCAGATCAATTGCACGCCTTGCTAGGACCTATAGAATTTCAGGTAGAAGAGCCATCCCCACCGATGGAAACTGAAATGTCTATGGACAGTCCTTATTTAGAGGAGTAAGCCCCTATTCCGGCAGATGCCTGGTATACAGATGACTCCTGCCAAGGGCAACTGCGTACATGGGCGGCTATGGCAATACAGCCCTCTACAGACGAATTCTGGTATGAGACAGGGACTGGGCAATCCAGTCAGTGGGCTGAATTGAGGGCTATGTGGCTAGTGCTGATGAATGAATTAGGCCCTGTACACGTCTATACAGACAGTTGGGCAGTGTACAAAGGTTTAACACTCTGGCTCCCCTGCTGGGCAGCACAAGATTGGCTGATAAGGCACCGTCCTTTGAAGGGGAGGGCTCTTTGGCAGGACTTGTATAAATGGGGTCTTCAGGAGGGGGCCACCATTTACCATGTTCCAGGACATAATACTTTAAAGGCGCCTGGAAATGATGCTGCTGATACTCGTGCTCAAGTGAGAGCAAGCCAGTTACTGCACCACCCAGTAGAGCCAGGTCCCTGGCTACACCGCAAGCTGGGACATTTTGGAGCCCGAACCATGGAACAGGTAGCTTGTCGATGTGGTATGTCCCTGACCTGGGCACAATGTCAACAGACTGTGCAAGAGTGCCAAATTTGTGCAAAAGTGCACCCCCACAGGCACTGCCCACTGTGATAACCGGGTGTTGTGCCAAGGGGTGGGCAGCCCTTTCAAGAGTGGCAGGTGGATTATATTGGGCCCTTGCCAACTGACCATGGTTGTCAATATGCCTTCACAGCAGTGGATACAGGGACCTGGTTAGGATTTGCCTGGCTCACATCTACGGCAACCCAGGTACATACCCTTGCTGCACTTGATCAGCTGAGCTCTGCCTATGGGACTCCTATGGTAATTAGCAGTGACTGGGGCACACACTTTACTGGGGGCTCGTCGGAATGATGTTGATTGGCAGGTGCATGTACCATATCGACCCCAAGCCACAGGTGTGATAGAACGATACAATGGTTTATTAAAGGAAAATTTAAAGGTCTTAGGCCCCGGTCTACGCAAATGGAGAACCAATCTGCCCACTGCAATCAGGCTATTAAATGAACAACCCAGACGTACTGGTCTGTCTCTATTAGACAAGGTTGTGCAAGGGTCACCCTGTTTTTTGAAGATATGTCCCAACCCTGCTGACCCACACTTGGTGCCAAAAACACATAACGGATCTTTACTCCTCCATGCTCCTGACTCGTTGGCACCAGGAAAACAAGCTTCATGGTCATGGCCTTGAACTACCCGCGCCTCCCATGATTCCTGCCTGGCTCTGATAGAACCTTGGGGCGCTGGACTTCAGGAAGGATTGCTCTTAAAACCATGGTTGGGGCGCTGGCCCCTCTCTGTGGAGGTCCTCTACCAGAGAAGGCCAGAGGCCCTGTACTAAAGGGAACATTTGTTCTTGCCCCCTGGCCCCTTCCTTTGTACTCCATCACCCCATTAGAGCAGCCTTGGCCCCAAACACTTGAGGAACAAGTCTGGTATCATAGGCCAGGGGCAAAGCCCTTACCGGCCACATTGTTGTCACAAGATGGACACATTGCCTGTATTTTACCTGAGGGTAAAGATCTTCCTTTAATGGTGTCACTATCTGCTTTGT
>PVJL010017843.1:0-17312 GCA_004026885.1 Lyroderma lyra
GAAGTCACATTAGGTGGTGAACTTATTATACATCAAGTTGACAATGCACTGTAGAATTGTATGCCTGAAACCTATGTAGTCCTTGCTAATAGATGTCACCCCAATAAGTCTAACAATAAAAATGAATTTACAAAAAAAAAAAAAAGAATTATTGTTTGTATATAGTAATGCTGTTCATTTTTGTACCTTAATTTTATTTCCTGTTACTTTATTCACTTATGTTTCTAATAGTTTTTTTGGTGGAGTCTTTGGAATTTTCTATATAGAGAATCATGTAATCTACAAATAGTGACAACTTGAGTCCTTCTCTCCCAATTTGGATACCTTTTATTCTTTTCTCTTGCTTGAGTGCTCTGGCTCAAACTTCCAGTAATATATTGAATAGCAGTAGTGATCGAACATCCCTGTCTTGTTCCTAATTTTAGGGGAATGGGCTTCTACATTACCTCATCAAGTTAGATATTAGCTAAGTGTTTGTCATATATGGCCTTTATTATATTGAGGCACTTTTTTTCTATACCCATTTTTTTCAGTGTTGTGATAAAAAATAGATTGTTTTATCTTGTCAAATGCTTTTTCTGCATCAATTGAGATGATCAAAGAATTTTTATATTCTATTTTGTTTATGGGGTATATCACATTGATTCATTTTCATATGTTGAACCATCCCTGTTCTCCTGGGATAAATCCCACTTGATCGTGATGTATAATCTTTTTGATTCATTGTTGTATCCTATTTGCTAATATTTTGTTTAGGAGTTTTGCAACTGTGCTCATCAGAGATATTGGTGTATAGTTTTCTGTTTTTGTATTGTCTTTACCAGGCTTTGATATTAGGGTAATGTTTACCTCGTAGAATGAGTTAAGAAGCACTGCCTATTTTTTGTAAGAGACTGAGGAGCACAGGTCTTAATTCTTCTTTGAATGCCTGGCAAAATTTGTTGTTGAGTCCATCTGGTCCAAAAGTTTTGTCTTTTAAAAGGCTTTGGATAATAACTTCAATTTCTTTACTACTCATTGGTTTATCTTGATTATCCAGTTTTTTGGGGGTTCAACCTAGGTAGACTACATGTTTCTAGAAAGTTGTCCATTTTTTCTAGGTTATTAAATTTATTGACACAAAGCCTTTCATAATATTTTCTTATAATCTTTTGTATTTCTGTGGTAGCAGTGGTAATTTCTCCCCTTTCATTTCTAATTTTGCATATTTGTGTCTTTTTCTTTCATCTATTGGTTCGTCTAGCCAGGGGGTTGTCAATTTTGTTGATTTTCTCAATGAACTAGGTCTTTTTTGCAATAATTTTTTTCTATTATCTTTCTGTTTTAGATTTTATTTAGCTCTGCTTTAATTTTTATTATTTCTTTTCTTCTGTTGACTTTGGGTTGCTTCTGTGCTCTTCTTTTCTAATTCTTTAAGATGGATGTTAGAATGTTTACTTGTTATTTTTCATGTTTCTTAAGACAGACCTGTAATGATATAAATTTCTCTCTTATTATTGCTTTTGCTCTGTGTCAGTAATTTTGATAAATTGTATTTTCCTTGTCATTAGTTTTATGTAACTTTTAATCTCTTTTATTTGTTCTTTGATCCTGTCAATTTTTAATGAGATGTTGTTTAATCTCTGTGTCTGTGTAATTTTTTGTACATGGCTTTTAAGGGGGTGTTTAGGTCCCCTACAATAATTGTGTTTTCGTCATTTTCTTCTTTCAGATCTGTTAGTAGTTGCTTTGTATATTTTGGTGCTTCCTAATTGGGGGCATATAAATTAATTAGTGTCAAGTCTTCTTGTTGTATTGTTTCTTTCATCATTATGTAATGTCCATCTTTGTCTCTTGTTTCCTTTTTTAACCTAAAGTTTGTTTCATCAGATATCATTATGGGAGCTTCTACTTTTCTCTGGATACTATTTGCTTGGAGCATTGATTTGCATCCTTTCACCCTGAATCTGTGTTTGTTGTTATGGCTGAGGTGTGTCTTTTGGAGATAGCATATGAATTGGTTTGTTTTAACATCCAGTCTACTACTCTGTGTCATTTTACTGGTGAATTCAGTCCATTAACATTTAGACTGATGATTGATATATGAGAATTTTTTTATGGCCATTACTTCTTCCTTTTTTCAATTTTTGTTTCTTTTTCATAGTCCCAACTCTATTCATTTAGTCTGGTGTTTAGTTTCAGGTCAATGAGCCTCCTTCAGTATTTCTTGAAATACCGGCATCATGCTAAAGAATTCCCTCAGCCACCATGTGTCTGAGAAGATCTTTATTCCTGCTTCATATCTGAAGGATAATTTTGCTGTATAACTTATTCTTGGCTGGAACTTTCTCTCTTTTAATATTTAAATATTTGATTCTACTTTCTCTTGGCTTGTGAAGTTTGCTGAGAAAATTGATGATAGCCTGATGTGTTTTCCTTTAAAGGATATAGTTTGTTTTTGTTGTTTTCCTGACTGCCTTGAGAATTGTCTCTTTGTCATTGGTTTTTTACATCTTCAGTACAATGTGTCTTGGAGAAAACCTGCTAGAGTTAAGGTACCTCAGAGACCTATTTACCTCTTGAATTTGGGCTTGCAGTTATTTCTATAGGTTTGGAAACTTCTTCTCTATTATTGGTTTGAGTATGCTTTTTATACATTTGTGGCTTTTTTGCTCTTCCACTTTTATTATTCTAATATTTTTTCTAATGGAGTTAGATAGTTCTTGCAGTTATTTCAATCCATTTGACTCTATAGTTCTTATCTTCTTTCTGAGTTGTTTCCATATTCTGATCTTCAATATCACTAATTCTCTCCTCCATCTGGTTGGCCCTGTTTCCTATGGCAGTTATTTCATTTCTTATTCTTTTATTATATTATTTATCTCTTTAATTTCTTTTTTTTTCTTCCTTATAGTTTGAATTTCTTTGTTAAAATGTTTCTTTTGTTCACAATTTTTTTTCTGAGATCATCTCAGTTATGGTGTTCTGCCAGTTTGTTTTCATTTCTCTGAGAGACTTTAGAACTGCAACCTTGTATTCTCTGTCAATTAGTTCATAAATTTCTAGATCTATAAGATCTTTTTCTGGAGATTTTTCATTTTCTTTCTCAATGGCTTTGAATCTTAAGGTACTCATATTGTTTGTTGTGTTCTCTTTGTCATGAGAGCTTTACCTCTGACAATAGCAAGGAGATCTCTTCCTCTTCCTGATTTGTATTTTTGTGATGTCTTGCTCTAGAGCAGATGCTAGGTGACACTGGTTGGGGGGGACAATATTTGAAAGAGGGGAGGTGTTTAAGCCATATCTGTGGTGTCTTCCAGTGTTTGGAGGCAGGGTGAAATGGTCCGTGGTCTCTCTGCTTCCTGCAATTTATTGGGGAAGCTGGGGAGAAGGAGGAGGCTGATGTAATGTAAGCTGAAGCTGTTCACATTTGATGGGTCCAGTGCTACCAGCTCAGTGTCTCTTTCTTCTCCTGATGTTGCATTTTACCCATGCCATGTTACAGCATTTTGTTTACACAGCAGCTGCTCCCAGCAGTGTTTGCAAGCATAAAGAGCTGCAGTGCTGTATTTGGGGGCATTATTTCTGCCTACAACAGCTCAGATGTCTTGCTTAGCTTTTGTGTCCCCCAGGGCATGGTTCCCAGAGTGTGTCTCTAACACACTGCTACTAGGTTTAGCTCACTCAGTTTCACAGGGTTGCTGCCACTATGGCCTTCACTCTTGTCACTGCTTGGAATCCCCACTCCCAGGTATCATGCTGCCCCCTGATTTCTTCCTAGTTCCTTCAGTTACCTGCAGTTGGGTCAGGTCATGATGGGTCTCTGCTCCCTCCCTTCTCTTCCACTTGCTCCCCTTACTCTAACCTTCAGGTGTTCTCTTGCAATGTGTGGATATCTCAGTTGTCACTGTGCCACTCAGGGTTTCCCATGTTGTTTCCTGCCTGGCTTTTCAATTGTATTTTTTCTGTGAGAGGTTTTGCCAAGTCTTGCAATTTCTTTATTCGAGGACTCTATTTGCCTGACAGGAAAGAATTTAGAAGTCTGTAGTGGGCCAGCTTCTACGATCTGGAACCTTTCTTCTTTTGTGAGATAGGCCTATAATGATATAAGTTTTCTTTTTAATACTGCTTTTGCTGCATCCCAATAATATTGATAGGATGTATTTTTATCTCATTTGTCTTTATGTATTTTTTACCCTTTTAAAAATGTCTTCTTTAACCCAGTCTTTTTTAAAATAGCATATTGTTTAGTGTCCATGTGCATGTTGTTTTTCCTTCCTTTTTTTAGTTGATTTCCAACATCAATCTTTGTGGTCAGAGAATATGATTCATGTAAATTCTATCTTCTTAAGTTTGCTGATGCTACTCTTGTGTTTCAGCATATAGTCTAACCTTGAGAATGTTGTATGTGCACCAGAAAAATATGTATAGTCTTGTGTTGTAGGATGAAATTATCTGAAAATGTTTATTATATTCATTTGCTGCAAATTATTGTTTAAGGTTAATATTTTTTATTAATTATCTGTTAGATGATATATTAATGGCTATCAGTAGGGTATTTAGGTCCCTTATTATAATTGTGGTTTTGTTGGTTTCTTCCTTTAGTCTTGTTAGTAGTTGCTTTTTAAATTTGGTATTTATTATGGGGGTTATTTATATTAGTTTATTATGTCTTTCTGTTATATTGTTTCCTTTATCATTATGTAATTTGCATCTTTGTCTCTTGTTACCTTTATTAATTTGAGTCTATTTCATCAAATGTAAGCATGGTTGCACCCACTTCACTCTGGGTGCCATTTGCTTGGAGTATCATCTTCCACTCTTTCACTCTGACTCTGTATTCGTTCTTGTGGTTGGAATGTGTCTTCTCAAAGAAGCATATTGTTGGGGGTTTTATCCAATCTGCTACTCTGTGCCTTTTTATTGGTGAGTTTGTTATGGCAGAGAGTCAAACTGCACCCAGAGGGTCAAAGAACCAGCATATTATGCTGGTGGGCTCAGAGGGGTTACAGACTCCAAAGTCTGACCACCCCTCATCCAACAACAGACTTTTAGGATACTTACAGGATTGGGTTGGGGACTGCCAGATGCTATAAGCAAGCAGGGTTACAGAAGCTAAATACATACATTATGCATCTTAGGGAAGGAATGCAGAGGTAGGAGTTCACAGAATTTACATTAAAAAGCATATAGAATTTACATTAAAAAGGCTTACAGTTTTGTCCATAATTTTCCATTTCATTCCCCCCTTTGATGCCCTTATAACTCTGTTTATGGGGCATCATCATATATCTCTGACTGGGTGTAGGCCAGGGGCTGGTATGCTTGTAAGGCTAGTACTCAAGCAGTGGTTGCCCTATTCACCATGGTCTTGATGAGTTCAGTAATGTCTCGGTCCTAGGGTGATGGCTAGCAAAATCATTAGCAAGGGGCCAGCAAGGGGTAATAGCCATGAAGTCCAGTTTCCTGGACATTCTTTTAATGTCCAAGGGTTTTCTAGCTCCATTTTTCTTCTCTGAATATACTCCCTGAGTTCTTTAACCTTTTCAGTTACTACCCTGAACTGTATTATAAAATAGCAACATTCCTGGATACATACAGGTTCCACCCTTTTCTGCAGTGAGGAGATCTAAGGCTCTCCTGTTCTGCAGCGCTACTGCCACTAATGAGTTCAGGTGGCTCTGGAGAGAAACAAGAGAGTTAGCTATTTGTTCCACATCTTTATTTAACTCTTGAGACAGCCAGTGATAGAAATGGGCTGATGTACTTATATCTCCTATTCCTGTCCTTATCCCCTTGTTCCAGTTCCTATGAGAAGGGGAATTATAGGAGTTCTCTTTTTCCTGAGTGGGGGTCCTAAAAGAAGAGATAAGGTCTGTTCCATTTGTCCCTCAGTGAGGACTGTGATCGTGGGTGTCAGGAAAGCCCACATGCATAGACTGGCCTAAGTGGCTTCCAGGAAGCTGTATGCTGTGTCCCCACAGATAAAGAATATCCCCAGAGTGTTACAGAGAGTTGAATTGTTGGAGACTTGACAGGTGGTATTACAATTTGCCAGGGGTAGTCTCCCTATTTGTCTTTCTCTCCCGGTTATATTGAGGCAGTTTATACTTTGGGCTTGGGGAATCTTTACCTCAAAGTCTACTGGTCCAAAAAGTGCTGTTCTGTTAGCAGTAGTGTCCCTAGCTGTGGAATTTTCTGAGGCCCATTCATCCAGGACTGGTGTGGCAATGTAAGCACCTTGGTGGAGTGATAGTCATAGCCAGAAAGTCGGCAGAAAATTGGTGCCTTCCTAATTTACAAGCTGATAGGTGGTATTAAGGAGGTGGAGAAGTTGGGAGTTTGTCTCAACTGGTTGGGTGAGCTTCCACGGGCCAGAAAGATCTAGACCTTTGTAGCCTGGCATTTGTTCCCAACTGACATTGGCTAGAACTTCTTTGACTATTTGTGCCTATTGCTGTCTAGCCCCATCTTGGACCCTTCCCCCATCTGATAGCTTGAAGTGGGTTACATAGGTCCAGCATGCATTGTGACCCTTAGGTCTGCTGCATCTGGAACATAACATTGCCCCAGTCCAGTAGGTGGGGCCCCCGTATGAGCATATTGTGGCCCCCTCATAGCAGGTGCTGGGCATTTAGGTGTATGAGGTAAATGCCTTAGTCCTAGACTCTCTTACCAATGGTGTGTAACAATCTTGAGGGCAAGCAGCGGTGGGAGCACCTAATTGCAGCAGGGTGAGGGTTGACAAGGGAAGTCCAATGATGACTCTGTAAGGAACCTGGTTAAAAGGAAATCTCCCCAACATATTATGATTAGCAAGCATATTACTATGACTAAAAAATGAACAACAGTAACAGTCTTTCCCATAGGCCACAGTGTATGAGGGCGCTCCCAACCAGTCCTGTAGCTAACAGCAGAGTCAGGATCCCAGCACCAGGTAGGAATAGCAGCTGACGGGTCATTACAGTTCTACCACTGGTTGGAGTTCCAGGTACCACCAGTGGAGGTCCTTCACATCCTTCGCTTGGCCTTGGCTGGACATCCAACTCCTTCCACAGTGTTATTTCCAATGGTCATGCAGAACCAGCTTGGACTGCAGGTTTCCGATGGATCCCTGGAGTTGGCCTATTTGACTAAGTATGGTAGATCCAGGGTGCTGTACCTACAATTTCAACAGCAGTTGGAGTAGGCAGTATAACCATGTGTGGGCCCATCCACACAAGTTGTAGGGGTTCCTTTTTCCACTCCTTAACCCAGATCATATTTCCTGGCTGATGGGGGTGGACCTGGTTTCCTAAAAGGATTGGGGCTCAGTCTAAAACATCCTGACTTATTGTATGAAAAGTCTTTTCTAACATCTGGAGTTGGGCCGACACACTTAGTTCCCCTAGTTGTTGAGGGTCACCCTTCAGCCTACTGATAATAGGTGGAGGCCTCCCATATAGAATTTCAAATGGGGAATATCCTGAGGGTCCAGGAGCACATTGGACCTGCATTAAGGTGAGAGGTAGTATGTCTATCAAAGGGAGTCCTGTTTCCTGACAGAACTTAGCTAGCATGGTCTTCAGAATCCAGTTCATATGTTCAACTTCCCCTGAGCTTTGAGGCTTGTAAGTTGTGTGTAACTTTCAGTTGATCTTCACCAATTTTGCTATGGTTTGAACAACATGGGACACAAAGGCAGGTCCATTGACTGACCTTATTGAAAGGGGAAGTCCATAGTGAGGTATTATTTCTTTCAGCAGGGACTTCACAACCTCTTGTGCCTTTTTGGTGCTAGTGGGAAAGGCCTGGACCCATTTTGAGTATGTGCAGTCTAAAACAAGCAGATATTTATGTCCTCAACATGGCTTTATCTCAGTAAAGTCAATTTCTATGTCTTGAAAGGTGTCTGTTCCAGCTATATGAATTCTTGGGATCTGTTTAAGACCCTGTCTCACATTGTTTATAGCACAAGTAGTGCACCTAGTGCTAATTTGGGCACAGAGGGTTGGGAGCCTGGCAAGGTAATAATATCTAGTGAGTCCTTTTACAAGAGTTGTCTTTCTAACATTCATATCAGGCCTGCAACAATAAACTGTATAGAATAAAATATTGGTACTAAATTTATAGACCTAGGACTCAAGGAAGACTTCATGAACCTGACCTCAAAGGCAAGGGAAGTAAAAGCACAAATAAATGAATGGGATTATATCAAACTAAAAAACTTCTGCACAGCAAAAGAAATTATCAACAAAGCAAAGAGACAGCCAACTGAATGGGAGAAAACATTTGCAAGTAACACATCAGATAAGGGTCTAATATCTAAAATATATAAAGAACTAATAAGACTTAAAAAAAAACAATTAAAAAGTGGGCAGAAGAACTAAACAGACACTTCTCCCATGAAGAAATAACAAATGGCCAGCAAACATATGAAAAAATGCTCATCCTCATTAGATATCAGGAAAATGCAAATCAAAACCACAATGAAATATCACTTCACACCTGTTAGAATGGCTATTATCAACAAGACAAGGAATAAAAGTGCTGGAGAGGATATGGAGAAAAAGGAACTCTGGTACACTGCTGGTGGGCATGCAAACTGGTACAACCACTGTGGAAGGCAGTGTGGAGGTTCCTCAGAAAGTTGGGAATGGAGCTACCATTTGACCCAGCAATTCCTCTTCTGGGGATCTACCCAAAAGACTTGAAAACCTTTGTCCGCAAAGACTTATGTACCCTAATAATCATTGCAGCACTGTTCAGAGTGGCCAAAACATGGAAACAACCAAAGTGCCCTGTGACAGAGGACTGGATAAAGAAGCTGTGGTGCATATACACAATGGAATATTACTCAGCTGTAAGAAAAGATGAAATATTGCCATTTGCAACAAAATGGATGGACCTGGAGATCATCATGCTTAGTGAAATAAGCCAGACAGAAAAAACAAAGTACTGTATGACTTCACTCATATGCGGAATATAAAATTGAAAGCAAAGAAAAAAAATGAACAAACAAGCAAATAACCCATGGACACAATCAACAGTTTAATGTTTATTTGGGGATGAGTTGGTTGGGGAGGGTAGAAAAGGGAGGAGGTGGGAGAGGAGGGAAGGGGAGCTAAATATATGGTGATAAAAAGAGAAGTCACATTAGGTGGTGAACTTATTATACAACAAGTTGACAACGCACTGTGGAGTTGTGTGCCTGAAACCTATGTAATTCTTGCTAACAAATGTCACCCCAAAAAGTCTAACAATAAAAATGAATTTTTAAAAAAAAGAGTTGTCTTTCCCCAGTGAGTCAGGTCATGGTTTGAGCATGTGGTAAGCTAATCCCCTGAGAATGAAAAGTCTCCAGCATGGTAGTTGCCACCAGCCTTCATTAGTCTGGGTGCTCCCCTTGGCCTCTGCCCATTAGTCTCCCTCTGGGGAGTAGCTCAATTTTCTGGTAGGCTTGGCAATAAAAGTTCCTTGGAAGTTGGGTCTAAGTTTGGGGTTGCCTTAGTCTGGGCAGCAGCTTCTCATGCTGCCTGATCCACCAGGTGTTCCCCTAACTAATCAGGTCAGTCCCCCTTTGGTGTCCTTTTCAATGCATGACTGCTATTTCCTTCAGTTGCCAAACAGCTTCAAGTAGCTGGAAAATTTTTTCTTTGCTTTTGATATCCTTTCCTCTGGCCATATGTAGCCCCCTTTCTTTGTAAATGGCCCTATGGATATATAAAGTGGTGAAGGTGCATTTGGAGTCAGTGTATATGTTGACTTTCTTCCCCTCTGCATACTTGGGTGCCTGAGTTAGGGCCATAGCTCAGCCTTTTGAGCTGAACATCCTTATGGCATTGACTCAGCCTTGATGACTTGGTCTTGGGTAGTTATTCTGTAACTGGCCTTTCAGGTCCCATTCTGGATGAAGCTACTCCCATCTGTGAAGAGTACTGGATCAGGCGTGGGGAGGGCAACATCAGTGAGGTCAGGCAGGCTGGAAAAGATGTCATCCATGGTTTCCTCGCAGTTATGGTCAGGCAGGCCCGCCTCTGCAGGAAGAAATGTGGCCAGATTCAGGGTGCTCACTGTTTCCAATGTCACCTGTGGGTTCTCACACAGACGACCTTGGTAGTGTGCCATCCTGGCACTAATGAACCATCAGCTCTTCATTAAGGCTGTTACCATGTGGGGGACTTGTATACGGATGTTCTGGCCTAGGGTAAGCTTGTCAGTTTCCCAGATGAGAGTGACCATGGTGCCAATTCTTGGAGGCATGGGGGCCATCTGGCAGCTACTGGGTCAAGTTGCTTAGACAGGTAGGTCACGGGCTTTTGCCAGGATCCAACAGTTTGGGTAGAAGCACCAAAGGCCATGTGTCCCTTTTCACAGACAAAAAGGTTGAATTCCTGGTTCACATCCAAGAGTCCTAGTGCCAATATGCAAGTCAGTAGTCTCTATTTCTTGGAAGGCAATTTCTGGTTCATTTTTCCATTTCAGGGGCTCATTCTCTAGTTCAGTCAGGGCTTCATAAACTGGCTTCACTATTTTTGAATATACCAGGATCCAAATGCAGAAGAATTCTGCTGCTCCAAGGAATTCCCAAGTCTTTTTCCTGTTTTTGGACTGGAGAGCAGGTAGTCTGTTTTCTTTCTGGCCCCAGGGAGCAATGCCCATGGGTAATAATTAAGCAGGGATATCAAACCTGGGGCCAGCAGATCTGAGCCTTTTTCCAGGATACTTTGTATCCCATTTCAGTTAGCTGCTGTAGTAAAGCCCTGGTGCCCTTCCAGCAGTCCTCCTGAGAGTCACTTGCCAGGAAGAGATCATCTACATACTGCAGCAATGCAGTTTAGTCACTCTCCAGGGAAGGATGCAAGATCAGTGGCCAACGCCTCGCTGAACAGGGTGGGGGAGTTTTTGAAGCCTTAGGATAAGCTCATCCAGATGAGTTGAGCCTTTCTTTCTGTCAGGGGTTCCTCCCATTTGAAAACAAGTAGTGTTGGGGCTACCCTTAGGCAGAAGAAGGCATCCTTGAGGTCCAGACAAGTGAACCATTTTGCCCCAGGTGGAAAGATGCAAGGTGACAGTGGTGTTGTTGATCACCTGCAGTTCCTGTGCAGGCTGGTACCTGTCCCTGTTTGGCATTTTTACTGGCAACAGTGGCATATTCCAGGGGGACTGGCATTCTCTAAGGATACCAGCCTCTTTAAACCTCCTCATATGTTCTTATATTCCAATTTGAGCCTCTCTAGGCACCTAATATTGCTTCTGCCTCATAGGGGCTGCCCCAGGTTTCAGATCTATTATGATTGGTGCATGATATTTAGCCATTCCCAGGGATTTTTTTCAGCCCATACTAATGGGTATTTTTCTAGTAGCTTGGGGAGGGGGAGGTTGTTCATCTCCATTTGGGGTGGGGAGCTTCCATTTTGCCTCCCTTGGAACTGTGACCAACATTATGAATGCCGGGAGAGCCCTCAACTTTAGGCTGGTTGACCCCTTGGGAGGTCAACTTCATTAGTAAGTCTTTACCCAAAAGTGGGATGGGGCATTCAGGCAGATAGAGGAATTTATGTATTATTTCATGCCCTCTGAGTTGACATGTCTGGGATTTGCAGAACGGGCTGGCTGTGCTTTCACCTGTAGACCCTATGATGTTGGCTTTTTGCCCAGTGAAGGTGACTATTGAGTGTTCCACCCCCATGTCTACCATAAAAGTCATTGATTGGCCTCCTACCATCATATTGACCATAGACTACTGGGGGGCCAGATCAAGGGAGCCCAGTCTCTCCTATTCTGATTTGGCTCCAGCTAGTCCACTTAGTTCATGGACAGGGGGCTCTGGATGGTATTTCCTCCTAGTCACAAGAACCATCCAGCTGGTTGGGCCAGGCATAGCCTTCTGGTTGGGGCATTCATTCTTCTAATACCCAATTTCTTTGCAATAGGCCAGGATGGATACCTTTTGTCGCATCTTCTTATCTACCTCCTTGTGAGCCTTCCCGATCTCAGTTTACATATACCTTGTTTGCTACTTCCAGCAATTAATTGAGTAGCATTCATTCCTCTGAATCCCTCTAACTTCTGGAGCTTGTGGTAGATATCTGAAGCAGACTGGGCCACAAAGGCAGTATTGACCATTTGTTGGTTCTTGGCAGCCTCGGGATCGAATGGGGTGTAGACCCGGAGTGCCTCACATAGGCATTCATAAAAGTCAGCAGGAGTGGATTTCTGAATTACCAAATGTACCTTTGACATGTTGGAGGGTTTCTTGGCTCCTGCCCTGACCCCACAGAGAAGTGCCTCTCCATATAGTTGCAATGCATTTCTTCCTTCCTTCATGTTGAAGTCTCAGGGAGGTTTGATATCTGGTGCCACATTTTGGTCCCATAATTTGGTGTCAAGCCTGCCAACTGGGGCCTGCTCCTGCAGTCATTTCTGTGTCTCAGTCAGGATGCACTTTTGCTCTTCAGTGTTGAATAGATTGAGGAGTAATTGGTGACAATCATCTGAGGTTGGCTGGTGCATGTGGCAGATTGATTTCAGCAGGTCGATAAGGGCCTGTGGCTTCTCAGAATAGGACTGGGTATGGTGTTTCCAATTCAGGAGATCTGTGGTGCTGAATGGCTGGTAATATAACAGGGGTTTCCCTGGCTGAATGGTGCCATATGCATTCAGTTGTTGGGGGCCCCAGTTCTCCCACAAGGGCATCTGGTATGTGGGTCCATGTTGGGCTGAGCATAGCTTCCTTCTGTTGGGTTCTGGGTCTGGCTAAGTGGGCTCCAGCTCATGAGGAGGGGAGACCAGTGGTGGATGTCCTGGCTGGGTGGGCTGCAGCTCATGAAGAGAGGAGATGGACTGTGGGGGTCCCAGCTGGGCGGGCTCTGGGTCATGAGGAGGGGAGACCAGTGGTGGATGTCCTGGCTGGGTGGACTCTGGCTCATGAGAAGGGAAAACTGATAGTGGGGGGCTGTCAGGCAGGTCAACTGGTGCCTGGGGAGCAGTCAGCATTGGAGTGGGGGTATGAGTTGGCAGGGTGTATTGTGGAGAGAATGGTTCCTCCTCTGTATATCCCTGATGAATCGGCTTTGGTGATCTTCCCCTCCTTTGGGGGTTGAGCTATTAAAACTCTGCACTGTCTCTTACTGTTTGAGCAGAACTGAACCCAAGGAAGGAGAGTACATGTTATCTGCAACCATGAGTCTATGTAGAGAAACTGGTCAGGATGGGCAGGGCTCCCAGTGACCACTTTATAAACTGCAAAGACCTTGGGGAGGTTTTCCAATGTCCTTTCTGGCAGCCAGCTGACCTGGAAACTGGGCCAGTCAATTTCACAAGAGTTTGGAGTTTTCCTCGTGTCAATCTGACACCATAGTCATCAGAATAACCTTTCTTGAAGTTCTCAAGCATACAATCTAATACAGTTAGCTTGGACTGGTTGGACCCCATTTCCTTATGTACCTAATGTGATTTTCCCAGGTGCCCTCCTGTGCCTGGTGTAGCAAAACTAAGGATGGGAGCCCCTGTAAGAGGCCTTTCAGATGCCTGCCTGGCTGCCTCCCTTACAGAACTTTAAGGCATGTCTTGGCTAAGGTGCGTCTGTATAAATCCTGGGCCTGGTTGTTCTCAAGAGGACAAATCACCATTTTGCCTTATTATGTCGCCACAGAACCATAAGTTGGGTCCCACTCAGACTCTGTAGCTACTGCTTTGGGGACACAGATACAGTCACACAGTCACACATCCAATTGCACAGAGCTTATCACATATCCCTTCCAGCTCCTGGGTTTTTCCTACCTGACATCTCTCAGTGAAGACTTTGGGAGTGATCAAGCTCCCATTTTGACTGAAGGCCTGACTGGGGCTTTGGTCTCAGGACTTTACCTTATGCAGAATCCTGATCCCTGAAGGTTTAGTCTGTCCCTCCACAAAGCCTGGTTGGTTCAGGTTGCCTCTGGACATGGTAGCCCCTTGGCAATAAGGCCCCATAAAATTTCCAGGTGGTATCACCTTGTTCAACTCGGTAGGACCCATTGGCTTCTGTCTCTGCTGGTAGTGCAATGGGCCAGCACCGCTGGCTTCCTGGTCAGGAAACCAAATGTTATGGCAGAGAGTCAAATGGCACTCGGAGGGTCGAATTACCAGTTTATTATGCTGGCAGGCTCAATGGAGTTACAGACTCCAAAGTCTGAGCCCTCTCAATAGACTTTTAGGATACTTACAGGATTAAGGTGGAGATGCGATAAGCAAGCAGGCTTATGGAAACTAAATGCATACATTAGGCATTTGGGGAAAGGAATGCAGATGTGGGAAATCACAAAATTTACATTAAAAAGGCTTACAGAAACAGCTTTGTCCATAACTTTCCACTTGAAGTTCAATCTATTTACATTTAGGGTGATGATTGATACATAAAGATTTCTTATAGCCACTTTATTGTTTTCTGGTAGTCCAGCATCTCTATTATTCCTTTGCTTCTTTGTTTGTGTCAGTTATTTTAATTTGGTGGTGTTCTATAGCTCTTTTATCTGTTTTCTCTTTTTTTATATTTTGTTTCTCAGTTCTAAAATTTTCTTGAGTGGTTACTTTATGTAAAAAAGAGTTTCATATATGAGTGGCTCCTTTTTTTGAGCATGCTTCTTATCGTTACTCTTTTTTGGAAATTTAAAACTTTACTTTCTCCCATTTTATGTTTTTTATTTGCCCCAAGTTGTCCCTATTTATTTTTACTTATTGTTTCAGGTCAAATAGCTTTCTTCAGTATTTTTTTAATGTGAGTAGTTCCTTGGCTGGGAATTGAACCCAGGCTGCAGTGTTGACAGTGCTGAAGCCTTAGCCACTACACCACCAGGGAACCCCTTTCCAGTATTTTCAGAAATGCCAACCTTGTGCTGGAGAGTTCATCCAGCTTCTATGTGTATGAAAAGGTCTTTAATCCTTCTTCATATCTGAGGGATAGCTTTGCTTGCTAAATTATTTTTGGCTGGCAATTTCTGTCTTTCAATTTGCTTCTCACTCTCTCCTAGCATGTAGAGTTTCTGCTGAAAAGTCTAATGATAACCTGATGGCTTTTCTATTATAGGTTACAGTCTTCTTTTTCCTGGGCTGCCTTGACAGCGTTAGTATAATGTGCCTTAGAAAAGTTTCTGTTAGAATTTAGATAGTTATCTGTTTTCTTCTTGGATTCAGGGATCCAGTTCTTTCCATAGGTTTGGGAAGTTATCATCAAAAGTCAGATAGTTCTTGTAGAGTTTTTTCATTTCTTCTAATTCTCATGTCTCTCTCTTCTTTTTCAGGGTCTATTTTCCATATTTCTATCTTCAATTCCACTAATTTTTTCCTCCATCTGTGTCATCTCTGTTTCTTAAGCTGGCTATTTCATTCTTTATCTCTTTTATTGAGTTCTTCATCTCCAGAATTTCTTTGGTTTTTTAATTTAAATTTTTTAGTAAAACATGTAATTTTGTTTTTGATTTTTTTATCTTTTTTTTTTTTCTTTTTGGTATGTGGGTAGCTCCCTGGCTGGGAAACGAACCCAGGCCGCAGTGCTGACAGCGCCAGCGCCGAAGCCCCAAGCCACTACACCACCAGGGAACTCCCTTGATTTTTTTAAGATCACTAAACTACCTATTTTTGTTCTTTTGTATCTCATTCAGTTTTTTTCAGAATTGCGATTTAAATTCCCTCTCATTTCAGTCACATATCTTTACTCTTTAAGATCATTTTCTAAAGATTTTCATTGTCTCTTTGAGCAAACTTGTTAGCTTGATTGTGCATATTTATTATTCAATTGTTTCTTTGTCTTGGCATTTGTAGTTATGGATACTGCATTCAGTAGATATAAAGACCTGGCCCGGTTTCCAGGTTTTGTTTTCCAGTGGGTTATCACTTCATTGCTTCATTTACTCTTGTGTTATTCCTTTTTATCTTGTTGCATGGTTTCCTTTGAGGTGGGTTTTTCCTCTTTGATCAGATCACCTTGGTCTCAGTGTACCATGCTGTGAAAGGATGGGGTGAGCTATGGAGCTCTGAGCATCTGGTAACCCAGTGCTCCTGCTGCAGTCAGAAGCTTCAGAATCTTTGTGTCCCAACTGCCCTAGGCTCTTTGGCTGGTTTCAGCCAGGAAGGATGGGGCATGGTATAGATGGAAGAAGCAGCTCTTGTGTTTGTATCTCTGGGTGATAGTGGCTGCCAGCCTGCTGCCACTGCTCTGCCTCTATTATTGCCTCTCTATCACTGGAAGTAGCTGCACTATCTGCCACTCAAGTACTGTCTCCCCAATTCTCAGGGCTGTAGATATTCTGCTCTTTATCTCAACTGCTATAGTTTCTTTTAATGCCAGCAAAAGTACTGGGAGAAAGTGGGGAAGAGAGCTCTGAAAGGGTGGGGAAAGGCAACCAGGATTCATGTTTTTGTTTTCTCCCTAGCTCTGTGGGCAGTGAGGGCAGTGGGGGCTCATTCTCTTCTGTATTTGGTCTTTGTTTTAAGGTCTCTTCCCTGAGTGCTGAGTTTAGCCATAGTATATTCATATGCTGATTTCTCAGGCAGGAATGCTCAAGCCCAGAGAAGCACACCCATAGCCCTTTTACTCCTTCTTTCTTCCAGGATTGAAGTTAGATCTGGGTTGCAGCCCCTACCTCTGCATTTTCTTCTCTCTCCTGGTACTGGAGTATGCTCCAGGGTGCAATGTCAAGTGGCCCCCACTCTCTGCCTCTCCTTCTCTTTCCTGGGACTGAAGTGCATTTTGACTGTGGTATCCTGTGGTCCCTGCCTCTGAACCTTTCTCTTTCTCCCTGGACAGGGGTGAGCTACAGGGTGCACACCCATCTCAATCTCACATATTTTCTCTTCTCGACTAGGGTGAGTGTTGGGATGTTCACCTGCCACCTTCTCCCTCATCTTTCTCAGTACCACAGTGAGTTCCAAGCAGGGACTTACAGCCCCTGTCTCTGCAAAATCCCCTTTTCTTTCTCCCCTGTTTACTTCTCTTTGCGCTCCTTTAGGTATTTTGGTCTCTTATGTGTGCTTGTGTGTTGGGTAGGGAATCCTTTGTGGAATTATAGTTGTTTTATTTGTTATAACTTCCAGGGGAGTTTTCCAGAAGCTTTTTAAATGCCACCATTTTGATGACATCTCCCATATTTGCTTTTCAATGAGAAATCATCTTAGAGAAGACAAGATGGCGACTGGAGAGGAGGTTCCTAAAGCCTCTCCCAGAAAACACAATTGAACGGCCGTCCAGGAGCCAAGAAAGCGGACCCTGAGTGACAAACCGGCTGCTGAGAAATCCACAAATCGCAAGTAAACCTGAAGGCTGGCGAGAAAGGGGCGAGTCGGGGAGAGGGAAGGGAGCAGAGACGGACCAC
>PVJL010017844.1:0-17308 GCA_004026885.1 Lyroderma lyra
GAAGACATTGGTACTAAACTTATAGACCTAGGACTCAAGGAAGACTTTATGAACCTGTCCTCAAAGGCAAGGGAAGTAAAAGCAAAAATAAATGAATGGGACTATATCAAACTAAAAAGCTTCTGCACAGCAAAAGAAACCATCAACAAGGCAAAGAGACAGCCAACTGAATGGGAGAAAATATTTGCAAATAATGCATCAGAAAAGGGTCTAAATATCTAAAATATATAAAGAACAAATAAGACTTAACAACAAAAATACAAACAACCCAATTGAAAAGTGGGCAGAAGACCTAAACAGACACTTCTCCCACGAAGAAATACAAATGGCTAGCAGACATATGAAAAAATGCTCATCCTCATTAGCTATCAGGGAAATGCAAATCAAAACCACAATGAGATACCACCTCACACCTGTGAGAATGGCTATTATCAACAAGACAAGGAATAACAAGTGCTGGAAAGGATGTGGAGAAAAAGGGACTCTGGTACACTGCTGATGGGAGTGCAAACTGGCACAATCACTGTGGAATGCAGTGGGGAGGTTCCTCAGAAAATTGGGAAGGGAGCTACCACTTGACCCAGCAATCCCCTTTCTTGGGATCTACCCAAAGAACCTAAAAACCTTTTCCCGCAAAGACTTATGTACCCCAATGTTCATCGCAGTGCTATTCACAGTGGCCAAAACATGGAAACAACCAAAGGGCCCTGCAACAGATGACTGGATAAAGAAGGTGTGGTACATATACACAATGGAATATTACTCAGCTATAAGAAAAGATGAAATATTGCCATTTGCAAGAAAATGGATGGACCTGGAGATCATCACGCTTAGTGAAATAAGCCACACAGAAAAAACAAAGAACTGTATGACTTCACTCATATGCGGAATATAAAACTGAAAGCAAAGAAAAAAAGAAATGAACAAACAAATAATCCATGGACACAATCAATAGTTTAATGTTTATTTGGGGATGAGTGGGTTGGGGTTGAGAGGATGGGTGGGAGAGGATTTGGGGAAGCTAAATGTAAGGTGATAGAGGGAGTGGTCGCATTAGGTGGTGAACTTATTGTACATCAAGTTGAGAATGCACTGTAGAATTGTGTGCCTGAGACCTGTGTGGTCCTTGCTGGCAGATGTCACCCCAATAAGTTTAACAATAAAAATGAATTTATAAAAAAAGAAAAAAAAGAGAGAGGACCCAAATAAATAAAATCAGAAATGAAAGAAGATACCACAGAAATACAGGAAATTATAAGAAAATACTATGAACAATAATATATCAACAAATTTGGCAATTGGGAAGAAATGGGTGAATTTCTAGAAGCATACGAACTTTTAAGATTAAATCAAGAAGAAACAGAAAATCTAAATAGGCCAATTACTAACAATGAAATTGAATCAGTAATCAACAAGCTCTCGACAAACAAAATTCATGGACCAGATGGCTTCACAGTTGAATTTTACCAAACATTCAATAAAGAATTAACACATATACTTTTCAAACTATTTCAAAAAATCCAGAAAGAGGGCAGGTTCCCAAACTTATTTTATGAGGCCTCCATTACTCTGATTACACAGCAGTAAAGACACCACAAAAAAAAGGTCAGTATTCCTAATGAATATAGATGCAAAAATTCTCAAATAATATTAGCAAATCGAATTCAGCAATACATTTAAAAAAAATCATACATCACGATCAGATGGGATTCATTCCTGAGATGCAAGTTTGGTTCAATATACATAAATCAACATGATACACCACATAACTATCAACAACAAAAAAAAGACACCCTATAGAATGGGAGAAAATATTCACCAATAAAGCAGCTGACAAAGGGTTAATATCCCAAATCTATAAGGAACTCATAGTACTCAACACTAAAGAAAGAAACAACACAATTAGTAAATGGGCAGAAGATCCAAACAGACATTTCTCCAAAGAGGACATACAGATGGCCAATAGACACATGAAAAGATGTTCAACATTACTAATCATCAACAAATGCAAATCAAATCAAAACCACTATGGATACCACTTCACTCCTGTCAGAATGGCTCTCCTCAATAAATTAAGCAACAACAAATGTTGGTGAGGATGTAGAGAAAAGGCAACCCTTTTACACTGCTTGTGGGACTGCAAATGGTGTTCTTATAGGGACCTTCTATCATAGTTTTAAAGAATGGATTTTAGGGCTTTTGTTTACCTGTCTTGATAATTCTCAATATCCTCAAATACCTGTAACATAAATTGCATATTTTAAAACTTGAATAGATTATAAATAAACAGATCCTGTAAAATATGAGCAGTTATAGTATATTTTCTTACCACCGTGATTGGAGTTGACAATTTCAAGGTAAAGGACAAATAGAGGTAGAACAAATAAAAAGTAGAAAATACGAAGTTAGACCTGGGATAAGTAAGAGGCAAAAATTTTAGAATGTCATTTAATAGGCTATAATGTTGACAATATTTTGGAAGAACTGTCCTCACAAAAAGTTAATAGTAGAATGAGCTGTCTTAAGAGTTCACCCTCACTAAGGTGTTCCAAGTGTGAATCATTGATAGTAAATATCAATTAGCACTGGAGATAAAAACCAGTCAATTGCAGGAAATTGCTCAGAGCTCTGTGTTAAGAAGTATTGTAATTGGATCAAGGCCCAGATGGACAATCCCTATGTAGATTAGTAATTTCTGCTTCAAGTGTGAGAGTGGTGAGAGGGGTATCATGAAATAAACTTTGTCTGGGCCAGTGATGCTAAACACACTTTATGTGGAATGTGGTAGAATTATATTGCATGATCTCTAAGAAATATAAATCCCAAATTGTGTATGATAAAAAAAATTTTTTAGATGATACCATTGAAATAGAAGGTTTTATTTTTTTCCAGTTTCAGCATACTGTTGATGAGCCACTGTAAATGAAGATCTACGTAGAAGATGAATGACCTAAGCCAAAAATAGAACAGAGCAAGTCAGCTCTGGTCTATAATTGCCAGACATGTAAATCAATATTTAATACCCTAACATACCTCCCAAGGCTACTAACAAGAAAGCACAAAATATTTGGTGAATATAAATAATTAACAGGAAAGTAATTAGAGATCTTTAAAAAAACAATCTATCTTGATTAATGTGAAAGAGCTTAAATGAATGGTTCTCTGTAAGTCCAAATATTGTTTCTATCATTGCCACTCTTAGTGCTGTGTTAACTCCAATTATTTATAAGTCACAAGAGAACTGACGATTTTCAGGTGGCTACTTTGAGCTAAAAATTTGTTGAGCAGGTATTTTAATAAACAGTTCCATTTCAACTTATTTTTCTTATTTGAAGGGATGTCAAGGTACAAAAACATCCAAAATGGGGGTGGGGACAGAGTGAAGTCATCATTTTGTTTTAAAGGCTGTTTTAAAATGGAAATTTTCTAAAATGTGATCCACAGATCTCAAGAACCATGTGGACTGGTTTCAAAGATTATTTTTCTGAGTTGAACTTAGAACCACTCACAGAGCAGTTTCCAAACTTTAAGTTACAAAAACCACCATTCAATATTTATAGACACTAGAAACCGCTGTGTCAGGTAGGTCCCTAATTAATTCCAAACACACAATAATTCTTCCCTGACAATAGTCATTTAATTGGGTTATTTCACAGTATAATTATCTCCTCAATGTAATACAGATATAACATTCTTTGCTATATATAAATCACATAAAATCATTTGCAGGAAATCTTTTAAGTGATTCTTTAAATGTATGACTTTTTACTCAACCATTATTCAATTTAGGAAAGAATGCTTTGATATGTAGCCTGATGTCATGTTAAAACAAACAACTTCATTTCAACAAAAATGGGTGCAAGGTATGACCAAAAGAAAATTATCTTTAGAAACCTAAAATCTTCTTTCTACAGAAATGTGAAGAAAGCTATTTGATAGATTTTGTACAATTCTTGAATTTGGGTTTCAGTTTCTTCACTGATAAGATAGGAGAACAGTAAGCAGCTCACAGAGTGGTTATGAGGATTTAAAGAGTAAAGATATAAATAATTCATGCATCTGCCACAATGCAAGTAGTCAATAAATATTAGTTGCCCCATTTGCTTTCCATTTGGATGCTGGACATCTTTCCTGAAGGCCCAGCCCTTATTTGATCCTTAGGAGAAAGAATAACATATTCAAGGGAATCATTGGAGTTCAGCATTATTCTCCCCTACTGCAAGGCCACTCTTAACTTCATATTTTTAGTAACCTGATTTATATTCATTATTCAGATTGTCTTCACTTTCTAGTTGATAACTGCATCCCTAGTAAAGATAGAGTTCTTATTGTTTGATTAGGTGGCTAAAGTTTCAGTCCCGGTAATGAGAAAATCCATCTATTTGAAACATCAGTCCCATCCCTCCATTACCTTATCCATTTCACTCTCATACCTTCATCCTGGAGACCAAATTTTGGAAATTGACCAGGAAATAAATGATTCTACATCTTCTTAATGGAGAAAACCTGTCTGGCTTTCTAAATATTATTGTCTCTTGTGTATTTCTTGGTGTTCTACCCTTTTATGAAGAAAACTCTGTTACATCTGCTCAACAACTTACTGCTAACTGTCTATCTACACTGTAGCTGTTATCAAGTTTTTACTTTATGATATCCAGTTTCTAAGGGATAGAATGAACATATTCCTAGAAACTAACACTGCTTATGTCTCTTAAGTGATTGCCTCACTTTAATGAAGACCAGATTGGAAGGATTCTTTTTTAACCTGGACAGTTTCATCAATTCACTAGTCAAATATATTCACTTCTTTAACAAATGTTTATGAAGCACCCTATATGGCAGGCATTATTCAGGGGCTACAGATTGAGCAGTGAGCAAAATAAAATTGCTGTCACCATGGAGCTTACATTTTAGTGAAGTAGATTGACAATGGTCAAATATATTGAGTAGTTTCTTCTAGCTCTGTCAACTATACTCTTTACCCATACTGTGCTCCATGATAACGACCTCTGTGAACTGCTTCAACAAGTAGCTTCATCTAGAGGGTCTCACTTGAATTTGGCCAACAGAAAGCACAGGCAGAAGAATGGAGGAATAATGAAAGAAAAATGGGCTGTTTATTTCCTCAGCTTTCTGTTTTGCCAGACCACCTTTTTCTAACTCCAGCCACAGCTCCTGGCAGGCAACCTTCTTCTACAGCCACAGTTCTCTCTGGGTTATGGCAATGGTTCCCCCAGGCCTGCTAGGCCTGGCTATAGTGATGGAGTCTCAATCTGCTGGCTCAGGATACTTATTTTTAGTATCAGACAACTCTAATTTGAAGACATAAACAATATGAATGAATAAATATCTGAAGGAAGAATATTACAGATAGAGAAAAATACCATTTACAGAGGGCTGAGAAGACTGGTTCGTAGTTGGTAATTCATAAAAATTAAAAAAACAACAGCTTTGTTTCTTAGCTATTGTATGTTGTTGATGGGCCAAAGTGTATTATCAGAAAGCAATAGGAGCAAGGTTTACAGTCCACTACTGCATATCTTGTGCTTTCTCTCTTCTCTCAATTGCCCAAATCTGTTCCATATGTTAATTACAATCATTGAGCAAAAGGAATCCAGAGGAGGAAATCAACATACCATAACCCTCAGTGCAGCAATATCAAATAACCTGAAAGTTAGTTAAAAGTTGCTAGTAACAAGGAGGAGAGGGCAAGATGGTAACCAGGAATAAATTCCCTGCAGCTTCTCCCAGAAAACACAATTGAATGGCCATCCAGGAGCCAAGAAAGAGGGCCCTGAGTGACAGTGACAGCCAAGGAATCCACACATCATAAGAAAACACCTGAAGGTTGAAGAGAGGGGAAAGAGTGGGAGAGAGGAGGGGGAGAGAGATGGGTCATAAAAGGAACCCATTGTTGCTGACTATCTGGGAGCAGTACAATGCACAGGAGTGGGGAGGCCAAGAGGTGACAAGAATGAAAGCCGCAGTGGCAGAATGGCGGGAGGCCATGAAGGAGCTGAGCCTTAGAACAGTGTGTTGGGGATACAGCTTGAGGGCCAGCCTCTGAAGCACTTGAGCAGCAAGAAGGCTGAACACAGACTCTAAACAGCCACAGGTCAAGGTGGGGTCCCAGAGACAGAACCTTGGCTCCCAGCACTGCTGTGGCCCACAGCATATGCATGCATGCCTCCTCTGCAGGGCTGCTGTTCCCAGCCCAAGAAGGAGGCATGCCAGTTGCCTTCGCAGGACCTGTGATATGAGGCCCACAGTTTTGGACCCGTGGCTTGCACCCTCATGCGGTGCACGCTTGCATACTTGGCCCTGACTGGTCACTGGAGCACTTCTGAGAAAGAAAGGTGGATTTGATAGCATTCACCCCAACCAGCAAGGAAGGCCTCAGTCTGCATTGCATCAGCCTTCCTCATCTCCTCCAGCTTCCCAGCAATGGGCAGGAGGTGGAGCTGCCTTAACATGCATTGTGTTGTCCTCTCCCCTCTCCTACAACCTCCATAATGAACCGCAAGAAGCAAAGGGACTACAGATAGATGCATGTCACCTCCAAACATGACTGGAGAAGAGAGATAAGGCTTAAACACTTCCCCTCTCTCTAAACTTGGCCCCCAGTGCAACCTAGTGTCTGTCCAACAGCAAAACACCACAAAAATACTAATCAGAGGAAGAGCTCCTGGGCTCTGCTGAATATAAAGCCCTTATGCCAAAGAAGTACACAGTGGACACAGTGGACAATATAACTACCTTAGGCTCTAAAGCGGCTCAGAAAGGAGACAAAAAATCTCCAGAAAAGGATCTCATAGACCTAGATTTCTGAACTAGGTGACAGAGAATTTAAAGTAGCCATTCTGAAGGCTCTGAAAGAAATGAAAACTTAACGACAGAACACCATAGCTGAGGTGAATGACCTAAGAAAGGAAAGCCATGAACAAAAGAAACAATTTAACAAAGAAATTCAAAACAGAAGAAAGAATGAAATTGAAATTTGAGAGATAAATAATACAATAAAAGAAGTGAGAAACAAAATAAATGAGTTAGGAAACAAGGTCAACCAGATGGAGGAAAGAATTAGTGGTATTGAAGATTAGAACATGGAAACATCTCAAAAAGAGGAGGGTAGGGAACATAAAACCAAAAAGATTGAAAAAACTCTGCAAGAACTATCTGATTCTATGAGACAAAACAACATCAGGATAGTAGGATTAGAAGAAGGAGCAGAGCACTCTACAAAAAACATACTCAAGCAAATAGTAGATGAGAACTTTCCAACCTATGGAAAGATCTAGAACTTCAAATTCAAGAAAAAAATAGGTCCCCCAGATACCTAAACACTAGCAGAACTTATCTAAGACACATTGTACTAAAGATGTCAACAACTAAAGAAAAACAGACAAATCTCAAGGCAGCTAGGGAAAAAGGATCTATAACCTTTAGAGGAAAACCCATTTAGCTCGCATCAGACTTCTCAGAGGAAACACTAAATGCCAAGAAGAAGTGGAATCAAATATTCAAAATTTTAAAAGAGAGAAACTTCCAGCCAAGAATAAATTATCCAGGAAAATTATCCTTCAGATATGAAAGAGGAATAATGACTTTCTCAGACACATAGAAGCTGAAGGAATTTGCAAAAGGCTGACACTTCAATAAATACTGAAGGAGGCTCTTTGACCTGAAAAACACAATCAGGACAAATGGAATAGAGTTGGGGCAATAAAAAAATAAATAAATAAAGCAAAACAACAATAAAAATGTAATGGCCACATGAAATCCTCACAAGTCGATCATCACTCTAAATATTAATGGACTGAACTCACCAATAAAAGGACACAGAGTAGCAGGCTGGATTAAACAACAAAACCCATCCATACGCTGTCGCCAAAAGACACACATCAGTCATGACGACAAACGCAGACTTAGAGTGAAAGGATGGGAAACAATACTCCAAGCAAATGATAAGTAGCAAAAAGCAGAAGTTGCAATACTGATATCTGATGAAAGAAACTTCAGGGTAAGAAAGATAGCAAGGAACAAAGATGGACATTAAATAATGATAAAAGGCACAATATAACAAAAAGAAGATTTGACACTAATTAATATATATGCTCCCAACCAGGAAGCAACAAAATATACAAAGCAACTACTAACAGATCTGAAAGGAGAAACTGACAAAAGCACAATCATTGTGGGAGACTTAAACACACCTGAACAGCCATTGACAGATCTTCCAAACAGAAAATAAATAAGGAAATATCAACTATAAACAACACATTACAGCAATTAAACATAATTGACATTTATAGGACACTTCATCCAGCAAAAAGAAACTATACCTTCTTTTCTAGTGCACGTGGAACATTCTCAAGGATACACCATATGCTGGGACATAAAAGTAGCCTCAGCAAATTCAGGAAAATTGAAATCATACCAAATGTATTTTCAGACCACAAAGCTTTGAAATTGGAGATCAACTGTAAAAGGAAAGCAGAAAAAAACACATATACATAAAGATTAAACAACATCTTATTTAAAAATGACTGGATAAAAGAACAAATAAAAGAAGAGATTAAAAATATATAGAAACTAATGACAACGAAAATACAACATATCAGAATTATTGGGACACAGCGAAAGTGGTGATAAGAGGGAACTTTATATCACTACAAGCCTATCTTAAGAAACAAGAAAAATCACAAGTAAACACCTTACCATCCCATTTTAAAGACCTAGAAAAAGAAGAGACAAAACCCAAAGTCAGCAGAAGGAAATAATGAAAATTAAAGCAGAGCTAAACCAATTAGAGAACAGAAGGACAATAGAAAAAATGAATATTACAAAGAGCTGGTTCTTTGAGAAAGTCTACAAAATTAACAAACCCCTGGCTAGATTAATCAAAGGACGAAAGGAAAGGATGCAAATATACAAAATTAGAAATGAAAGGGGAGAAATTACCACTGATATCACAGAAACACAAAGGATTATAAGAAAATATTATGAAGGACTTTATGCCACTAAATTTAACAACCTAGAAGAAATGGACAATTTTCTGAAAACATGCAGCCTACCTAGACTAAACCAAGTAGAACTGGAGACCCTAAATAGACTCATCAATAGCAAAGAGATTGAAATGACTATCCATAATCTCCCTAAAGGCAAAAGCCCTTGACCAGATGGTCACACCAATGAGTTCTACCAAACATTCAAAGAAGAATTAACACCTATACTCCACAGACTCTTCCAAAAAATTGAAGAGGAAGCAATACTTTCTAACTCATTCTATGAGGCCAACAATACCCTAATACCAAAGCCTGGTAAAGACAAAACAAAAAAAGAAAACTATAGACCAATATCTCTGATGAACACACATGCAAAAATCCTAAACAAAATATTAGCAAATAGAATACAACAATGCATTGAAAAGATCATACATCATGATCAAGTGGGATTCATCCTGGGAGCACAAGGATGGTTCAACATACAAAAATCAATCAATGTGATACACCACATAAACAAAGAAAAGATACAGACCATATGGTCATATCAAGTGATGCAGAAAATGCTTTCAAAAAGACACAACATCCATTTATGATCAAAACACTAAATAAAATAGGTATAGAAGGAAAGTATCTCAACATAATAAAGGCCATATATGACAAACCCTCGGCTAACATCATACTGAATGAAGAAAAGCTGAAGCTTATTCCCCTATAATCAAGAACAAGACAGGGATGCCCCCTGTCACCACTGCTATTTAATATAATACTGGAAGTTCTAGCCACAGCAATCAGGCAAGGGAAAGGAATCAAAGGTATCCAAATTGGGAAAGATGAGGTCAAATGGTCACTATTTGCAGATGACATGATCCTTCATATAAAAAATTCCAAAGATTCCACCAGGAAACTATTAGAAACAATAAATGAATACAGTAAAGTTGAAGAATACAAAATCAATGTACAAAAATCAACAGCATTCCAGAATCCACAGAAAAAGCAATGAGGGTGTCAATTCCTATCGCTATCACAAGAAAAAGAATGAAATAACTGGGAATTAACTTAACAAAGAATGTGACAGACTTATACTCAAAAAGCTATAAGACACTTTTGAAAGAAATTGAAACAGACATTAAGAGAGAAAAATATCCCGTGTTTAAGGATAGGAAGACTTAACATTGTTAAAATGGCCATTCTGCCCAAAGAAATCTACAGATTTAATGCAATACCCATCAAAATCCCACAATCATACTTCCATGAAATAGATAAAAGAATTATCAGATTTATATAGGACCATAAAAGACCTCGAATTGCCAAAGCAATACTACATAAAAAGAATAAGACTGGTGGCATGATACTACCTGACTTCAATTTATATTACAAGGCATCAATAGTCAATACAGCTTGGCCTTGGCAGAAAAACAGAGATATAGACCAATGGAACAGAACTGAAATCCCAGAAATAAACCCAGAAATTTATGGACAAATAATTTTTGATAAAGAAGCGAAAAACATACAATGAGGAAAAGACAGTCTCTTTAGTAGGTAGTGCTGGGAAAACTGGAAAAATGAATGAGCCTGAGCTGTGAGCTTTCTCCATATACAGAAATTAAATAAAAATGGGATTAAAGATCTTCATGTAAGACCTGCAACAATAAACTGTATAGAAGAAGACATTGGTACTAAACTTATAGACCTAGGACTCAAAGAAGACTTCATGAACCTGTCCTCAAAGGCAAGGGAAGTAAAAGCAAAATTAAATGAATGGGACTATATCAAACTAAAAAGCTTCAACACAGCAAAGGAAACCCTCAACAAGGCAAAGAGACAGCGAACTGAATGGGAGAATATATTTGCAAATAATGCATCAGGTAAGGGTCTAATATCTAAAATATATAAAGAACTAATAAGACTTAACAACAAAAAAAACAAACAACCCAATTAAAAAGTGGGCAGAAGAATTAAAAAGACACTTCTCCCATGAAGAAATACAAATGGCCAGCAGACATATGAAAAAATGCTCATCCTCATTAGCTATCAGGGAAACGCAAATCAAAACCACAATGAGATACCACCTCACATCTGTTAGATTGGCTATTATCAACAAGACAAGAATAACAAGTGCTGGAGAGGGTGTGGAGAAAAAGGAACTCTTGCACACTGCTGGTGGGAATGCAACCTGGTAGAACCACTGTGGAAGATGGTGTGGAGATTCCTCAGAAAATTGGGAGTGGAGTTGTCATATGACTCAGCAATCCCCCTTCTGGGGATCTACCCAATAAACTTGAAAACTTTGTCCCCAATGACTTATGTAACACAATGTTCATTGCAGCGCTGTTCACAGTGACCAAAACATGGAAACAACCAAAATGCCCTGTGACAGATGACTGGATAAAGAAGCTGTGGTACATATACACGATGGAATATTATTCAGCTATAAAAAAAGATAAAATATTGCCATTTACAACAAAATGGATGGGCCTAGAGATCATCATCCTAAAGGAAGTAAGCCAGACAGAGAAAAACAAAAAATGAATAACTTCACTCATATGCAGAATATAAAACTGAAAGCAACAGAGAAAAAACAAACAAGCAAAAAATCCGTGGACACAATCAATAGTTTAATATTTATTTGGGGAAAAGTGGGGAGGGGATGAGAAAAGGAGGAGGGGGTAGGAGCAGAGGGATGGGGAGCTAAATATATGGTGATGAAAAGAGAACTCACACTGGGTGGTGAACTTATTGTACAACAAGTTGACAATGCACTGTAGAATTGTACATTTGGAACCTATGTAATTCTTGCTAACCAATGTCACCCTAATAAGTCTAACAATAAAACAAAACAAAACAAAAATAACAACAGAAAAAGGTTGCCAGTATCATCTTTTGAACAAATACCAACTTTCATGAAAATCACATGCAAATTACCTTGATTCTCTTCTAACTCATGCAACTATATATAATTATTGGAAAACCCTAGAAGATCTGTGCCATTTGCTGTGTTCCTGTTGGTAGGTGAACTGCCAGTCAGAGGAAGACCTACTGTCCATAAAAACCCATAGTAGATACTAACTCTCCATCAATGATAGGGTTTATAGCACTATACTCTGGCTCAGAATTTGACCTCAAGGAGATTTTCACGCATGCCCTCTAACTCTATTCTTTCAAAAGCCTTAGCCAAGGAGGTATTGCCATCTACATTAAAAAATAATAATAATAAGGCTAAGCCCATAGCATTAAGTCTATGGAACTGATTCAGAGCAGAAGCTGACTGGTAGTTTGACTCAATGTACTTATTAAATTTGGCAATTTAGTATGAACACTGACTGAGAGGTCTGGGTAAATATTTCAAAGGAACTGCATTCAAAGTCAGATATTTAGGATGTTCTTAATCATGTGTGTGTGTGTTTAAGTTAATAAAATAAAATACATAAAATGAGACAAACATAAATTACATTTAAGTGTTATTAAAATATTAAAAACAGATTGGCAAGTATATGTTTCATTATTAATGAACATAAATAAAATCTACAGAGAGTTAAGTAACTACTGTAGTTTTAAAGTGATGATTAGTGTAAATACTATTTTGAGATAACTGCTGCAACCATAATATGATATAAAATTATTAGTGATTAGTGGTGACAAGTCACTTCTATCATATTACTACTGTGATTTTTGCCCACATTTGTAATAGTTGTAATCACAACATTTTATATACAAATAGTGAAAATAAAGGTGCAATATTTTTTTCCATTCAAGTTCACAGATGCCCTGAATTTTCTCATAGGACTAGGTTAAGGATAATGTATTAGAGGTACAGAGAATAACTGCCTGAGTTTCTCCAAATTCTGAGCTCTAAAATATCTAGTGTTTATCATTATTTCTATATATGAGAACTCATTGAAAAAGAGATGCATGTAAGATCTAAGATATTTAAGTAATTAAATGAGTACCTGATCCTATATTTGCTTACAATTTTTTTCATCAAAGCAGGATAAAGACTATAGCTTTCCTATCATTTTCATTTATTTATTTTTATGATTCTCCTATAGAACCACTTTTATAGTCATCTACACAAAATAATTGTCTTTCAAGCATTTATATTCCAATTCTACAAAGAGTGGTCAAGAAATTATGGAATGAAGAAGAAGAAGGGTAAAAAATTTATTTTTTTATTTTTAATATATTTACCTTTTACTCTAATACACTTCTCAGATCTTTCAATAAGTTTATTTATACCCTCAATAAAAAATGTTTTGTTTTTCCCCTCAAATTGCAGCTCTAACCTTTTTGTTGTCTGTAAATTTATTCTCTCAAAGCTGTTTTCTCATATGTGGGAACCAATAATAATCAGAGAGAGCCAAGGACTGCAGGAAGAGTGGTTTGATGTTTGGAAGCCACAATCATGAAGAATAGCCAACACAACATTTCTTCTGTGCACAGGTACATTGTTGTACAAAAGCAGCACAATTTTGGTCAATTTCCTTCTTTTTGCCTTCACAAATTCTTTTAACTGTTTCAGCAGACTGAAATTGTACTCTCCAAATATTGTGACAGCCTTATATTTGCAATTGATTAGTAGGATACTTCCATATCTCAAAACAAAACAAAACAAAACAAAACAAAAAAACAAGTAGCCATGATTTTTCCAGGTGTTGGGACACCTTGAGCTTTCTAGAGTTCTGCATGCCCTTTTCATGTCACTGCATGGACTCCTGCTTTGACTCCAGCTCATAACAATTAACCCCAGTTTCATGTTCAATGGCAATCTGGCTTAAAACTTTATAATTATTGTCTCTACAGAGGTCCAAAAAATGTCATAAATACTGGAAGCACTGTTGTTATTTGAAGAGCATGAGCATTCTTGGTACCCATCTTGCACTGACTTTTGACATTCTTAGATGCTGATGGAGAATGTTCAAAATTGTTGTAGGTGATACTCCAATCATTTCTGCAAGCTGCTTTTTATTTAATCTGGCATCTTCCACTACTAGTTTTCAACGTTTTTGTCAATGTCTAAGGAAGTGGCCTCAACAAGGCATCTTCATTCAACTCTTTGCCTTTCTTGAAAAAGCTATGTCATTTGTAAACCATGAATTTCTCTGGGCAACTTTCTCCATAAACCACTAATATCTCTTCCAAAATAGTTTGAGGTGTTTTCCCTTGTTTGGGAGGAACTAAATGAGGGCGCAAAATTCAATTTTATTCCTATTTCAGGTTTTCTTCAGGTTTGAGTTGCTTCTTTGGTGATATCTGAAAGAACATGAATGTAACTAGGCTGAAATTTGGCACATATATTAATAATGTCACACAATCAAGCTTTTTGCAGTAGTACTCCAACCTCTCCTATAAAATACTTGTTCTGCAAATTTCTCAACTACTCTCCATTTGTATATAAGTATCATTAGTTTTCTTTATATTAACTAAAATAAATAAGGAAAGAAACCTAAAGTGCATTTTAAGCAAACTATATCTGTAGATGAAACTGAAATGTGAGGTTGAGGTGATAAAGTTTGCATCCACTTAAATAGAAAATGAACAGGGAAATATATTTTAATGAAATAAAATAACAAATATACCTACATCATATATATTTAAAGTTGCATAATTATTTTTTTATAGAATCACCACACACTCAAATACATTTCTACAAACACTAAACTAGATTTTAAAATTCATCTCCAAAAAGGTTGGTATTTCATTTTTGAAATCATTTCCTGATGGTAGACTTCACCTCTTTATCACAGATGAACCACTTTTACCATTATCTTACTATACTCACATCAAGACAATGATCACCATATGTGGCTTGCATTCATCTGTGAATTTCAATTGGAGAAAATTTTCTGCTGTTAAGAATTCAATAACAGAATGCTGTTTGACCCAAACATCTACATATTCTTCCATTTTGATATACACTGGGTGAAAAATGTAAGCATCTGTGTGTGCAAGTTCAAGAATGATGGAGGGGAGACACAGACATGATAGTGACCAGAGAGGAGGTCCCTAAAGCCTCTCCCAGAAAACACAATTGAACGGCTGTTGAGGAGCCAAGAAAGAGGACCATGAGGGACAAAACGGCTGTTGAGAAATCCACAAATCGCAAGTAAACACCTGAAGGCGGGCGAGAAGGGGACAAGTCGGGGAGAGGGAAGGGAGCAGAGACAGACCACACATTTACGATCCCTGCTAACTATTTAGAGCTGCGCAGTTTGTGGGAGGGGAGAGAGACTGGGGAGCTGGGGACAGACAGAGTTTGGGAGCTAGCCTCTGGAATTTTGAGTGGTAGAAGGGCTGAGCGAGGACTCTGAACTGCAAAGATGACACCCAGCTCTAAGTCCCTTGGAGACCTACACAGGGCTGCAGTTCCTGTTCCCAGCCTGCTGCAAAGGCGACCCTGCTGTCTCAGGCCAGGCCCACAGCTTTGGACTGATGGAGTGTGCACTTCCTCGTGCATCCCAGGGTTCTGAAAGCAATGTGAGCCCTTAGACAGCCAGGTACTGAATCAGGGCTGGGAAGAAAGACTGATTTGATAGCATTCACCCCAGCTAGCAGAAACAAGCCTTGAAACAGCTTCCCCAGCAAAGGCAGAGCCACCTTTGGAGCGCCTTTTGTTGGCCTCTCCCCAGGATATATGCGCATAGCCTCCAAACACAGTAGGAGATCAGAAACAAGAAACAAACAGCCCACTCTCCCCCAAAACTTGACCCCCAGCGCCACCTGGTGTCTGTCCTACAGCAAGACACCACAAAAGCAATAATCTGGGCACTGAACATAAAGCCCTCATGTCAAAGAGGAAGAACCCAGGGGACAGAATGAATTCCTTAAAAAATAAAACTCCACAGGGAAAAAAAAAACAAAACAAAACATGAAATTTACCCAGAAGACAGCTTGTTACAACTGGAAGGGTCTCATTTAAGTAACGGAGAATTTAAAGCAGCCATTCTAAAGGCTGTGAGAGAAATGAAAACCTATTGGCAGAACACCATAGCTGAGATAAATAATATAAAAAAGGATATAAACGACATAAAAAAGGAACTCTGTGAACAAAAAGAACAATTTAACAAAGAAATTCAAAATATAAGAAAGATTGAGACGGAAATACAAGAAATAAATAATACCATAAAAGAAGTGAGAAATGAAATAACTGCCATAGTAAACAGGACCAACCAGATGGAGGAAAGAATTAGTAATATTGAAACCAAAATATGGAAACAGCTCAGAAAGAGGAAGAGAGGGAATATAGAACCAAAGGGATTGAAAGAACTCTGCAAGAAATATCCGACTCCGTGAGACAAAACAACATCAGGATAATAGGAATAGAAGAGGGGGCAGAGCAATCTACAGAGAGCATACTCAAACAAACCATAGATGAGAACTTTCCAAACCTATGGAAAGATCTGGAACCCCAATTTCAAGAAGAAAACAGGTCCCCTAGATATGTGGACTGCAACAGATTTTCTCCAAGACACATGGCACTAAAGATGTGCAAAACTAAAGACAAAGAGACAATTCTCAAGGTAGCCAGGGAAAAAAGAACTATAACCTTCAGAGGAAAACCCATCAGGCTGGCATCAGATTTCTCAGCAGAAACTTTACAAGCCAGGAGACAGTGGAACCGAATATTCAAAAATTTAAAAGAGAGAAGCTTCCAGCCAAGAATAAATTATCCAGCAAAATTATCTTTCAGATATGAAGGTGGAATAAAGACCTTCTCAGACACACAGAAGCTGAGGGAATTTGCCAGCACGAGGCCAGCACTCCAAGAAAAACTGAAGGAGGCTCTTCAGCCTGAAACAAAACATCAGGAAAAATGGAACAAAGTTGGGGCAACAAGAAAGAAACAAAAATAAATAAACAAACAAACAAAAACAAAGAAAGAAATGAGTAATGGCCACAGGAAATCCTCACATATGGATCATCACTCTAAATGTTAAGGGACTGAACTCACCAATAAAAAGACACAGAGTAGCAGACTGGATTGAAAAACAGAATGCATCCATATGCTGTCTCCAAGAAACACACCTCAGTTGTAAGGACAAACACAGACTCAGAGTGAAAGGATGGGATACAATACTCCAAGCAAATGGTAACCAGAGAAAAGCAGGAATGGCCATACTGATATCTGATGAAATAAACTTCAAGTTAAAAAAGATAGTAAAAGACAAAGATGCTCATTACATAATGATAAAAGGCACAATGCAACAACAAGAAGAGTTGACACTAATCAACATATATGCTCCCAACCAGGATGCACCAAAATATACAAAGAAACTACTAACAGACTTGAAAGGAGAAACTGATGAATA
>PVJL010017845.1:0-17301 GCA_004026885.1 Lyroderma lyra
GAGTGTGTGTGCGTGTGAGTGTGTGCGTGTGTGTGCGTGTGAGTGTGTGTGCGTGTGTGTGCATGTGTGTATGTGTGTGAGTGTGTGTGTATGTGTGTGTTTGTGTATGTGTGAGTGTTTGTGTATGTGTGTATGTGAGTGTGTGTGTGTGTGTGTGTGTGTGTGTGTGTGTGTAGGGTGCAGAACCACTATCCGTTGGCCTATTACCTCCTACCCACAAAAGCTGACCTGAGAGGAAAGGTTACAGGAGAAAAGTAAAGACACCCATTTCTGGAGGAGTCAACAGCTCTGCCTGAGACCCCAGGAGCATCTGCCAAGCCCCTTCCCCTCAGCATGGAAGGGGGGCTGCTGACAGTACCTCCCTAGAGGCCAGGAGAGGCCCAGAGTGATGGCAGAACTGAAGGGCCCAGTCTTGCTTTCTATCTCCCCACATACAGGAAGGGCCCAGGCCCGTCCACTTAGGAGCTGATTCCTCCTAGGGTCTGAGGAGCTCAGGGAGCCTCGAAGCCAATCTTTGGAGAACCTTGCCCAGATGGAAGCGCTGAGTCTGGGCCAGCAGAAGGGCATCGCCCTCCAGATTTCTCATTCCCCCTCAACCCCCAGCTCTAAGCTCTTACTTCTCTCACAAGAACACTACCTGCCAGCAGGTAAGAAACGGCAGGATGATGCTACATCCCTGCCAAGAGGTTTCTCTGTGCCAGAAAAAATCAAATGGACATCTTATACATTAATATCAGAACCACTCATCAGCCGGGACCTCTCATGCATTCGTTTTCCCTGTCCCTTCTGAAGAAACAGGGCCATGCTCAGCGGGACGCAGACCCCCAGAAGCTTCAGGCACCCCAGAAGTTTTTCAGTATCAACCCCTAACAACACAGGGTGGTCAGTTGTATTCCAGGGGGTGGCTAGATCCAGTGGTTTTGATGGAAAAACCCACAGCCTGCACACAGGATTCCTTAGCAGCTGAGAGCTGACAACCTGCCTTCCTCAGGCCTCTCTGCTGGGATTTGCCTTGAGAACTACCCTTCCCTCCCAGGCTCAGTGTGTTCGGTAGGGGCAGGGCTGAACCCACGCCCAGTTCCCAGCTCCAGGAATGAGCTTGTGGCTCCATCTACATAACCCACCTCCCTGACCTCTGTCATTACTTCAGGGACAAGCATGTGACCCAGTGCCAGGTTTGGGTTGGGACCGTTGGAAAAGGGACATTCTTTCTTCTGAAGTTGCAGAGCTGTGAGGTTGTAGGCTTGGAGCTTCCAAGATCACCAATGGGGAGTCCGCTTGGCACTAACCCCAAACCAGAGGCAGCCAGAGGCAGGGCTGGAGGGAGGCAGCTTGGCGGCCCAATGTACAATGTCCCAACCTTACACCCCACATCGAATCCAACGACAGCAATAACGATCCCTCAGATCGCGGGCCTCAGTGCCGGCCACCATCGCTTTAACTCAGTCTTCTAACAGTTCTCCCTGCCTCTATCTAGCCTTGCTTCCCTCAAGTCCTGTCACCATATTGCAGGCATAAAGATCTTTTCTAAAAACAATAAGGTATGCACACATACGTGACCTAGCTCTCTCAGCCAAGAAGCAGCAAAACACCCCAATAACAGCGGCACCCGGATCTTGGTTTCTAATACCTTTCTCCAAAAACAGAAACCAGGGCTTTTGGAAGAAATGTCTGATTCAAGACGGGGGCAGGAAATCCACAAAACGAGCCTGGAGTATCTCGTACTGCCAGGAAGTTACAGAGATGTATAAGAAAAAAATGATGAAAGTATGTCCAAAGGACACAGGAGCCAACTGACGGAGCCCCTAAGGACCAAAGCTGGAACGATTTCAGCAAGAAAGTATATATGGTATTATTGGATCATAACCGAAAGTATAAAAATCCATGATTTCCTGCTAAATAAATGTTTGAATACATAAACAAATAGGTAAATTTCCCATGCAGAAAAATTCCAAGTAATTGCTGTAGACAATCCATCCTCAAGAAACGAGAGCATAACTCCCACGTCTGAAGTGTGGGCTGCACACAGTGACCTCCATGGCCTGAAGGTTTGTGTCCCTCCAAAATCTGTCTGCTGAAATCCTAACCTTCCATCTGACACTATTAGGAGGTGGGGCGTTTGGGTGATGATGAGATCAGGAGGGTGGAATTCTCATGAAAGGGATTAATGCCTTATGAAAAAGCCCCCAGAGAACCTGCTGAAGACACAGCAAGTCTGCAGCCTGGAAGAGAGCCCATTTCAGTGAAGGAAAAGGTCGTCTCCTCAGGACCCTGCTGAGGGTCCTAATGAGGGGAGGGCCCCTCCACTGAGCCCACCCCTGTGCTCGCACCATGCTCCTTCCTGCTTCCCCTTCCCCCCACTCCTGGATTCCTGCCTCAGTCTCTGGGCTGGGATTTGGACCCAATGTCCATGAACAGGGTCTCTGTGAAGGGTGGGAAATCCAAGGAGTCTCCTCCATGGGAGTAAAGCTAGGGGAGTAGAAGATGGTCCAACGGACATCAGAGAGGAGAGACCACCAAGAAAGTCATGACACTGCAGACCTCACTCTTCTTCATGTCAATAAAACCAAGGGTAAGCACTGCTCATATTCTGTGGCATTCCTGGAGCTGGGATTTCCCTATTCCTTGTTAATTTTGAACCCTCAACTTGTTCTGAGGCTACCCCAGAACCTCATGTCCAGCAAAGCGGATGGACTTTCCTGAACATTCACCCCCCATACACCCAGGAACAAAATGCACACCCAGGTAGCATTTTATTCCAGTGAAGCTCAGAGGTGAAGTCTTCAGGTACTAAAGGCCACTTCTGCACAGGGCATGGGAAGAGAAGATAGGAAGGAAAGAGGAGGTGCAGGGAGGTGAGGCAGGGGGGCTGTGCCTTAGGGTTTACCAATCGAGGGGGAGGCAGAAAGAGCCCGGATGCTGGTCCAGCTCTAAAGACGTGTGTCTATGTCAGCCCTGATCTGAACCAGTGATCCCAGCCCAGGGAAGAAGGGGTTCAGACCCCAGAGGATGTGGATGAAATGAAAGAGGGGGACATGGCATGAACAGGAACCCCAGGAGCAGAGCTCTTCCCACTGAGAGCCACCTAAGCAAATGAGAATTCGTGGGGATCAGGTGGAAAAGCACTGAGTTCAGTTATCAGACTGGCGTGGGCACCTGAAGCAACTTTCATGTGATGAAACAGGTTTTTCTGAAGAGCCGAGAAAGCCAAGGGTGCTGCCCCAAATTCTGAGTCCTGATCCACCTTACTGAGGCAGTCTGAACTTCTAAATCCTCTCTACCCTCCCCTCCCTCTTTAAACCAAGATCTTCTTTCTAGTCCAGCCGCTTCCGTGGGGTCGGAGAACTCCCAGCCAAAGCAGACAGATTCCAGGATAAATTTGTGACAATTTAAGGAAGACAGATTCCAGGATAAATTTGGGACAATTTAAGGAAGACAGATTCCAGGATAAATTTGGGACAATTTTGAAGTAAGGAAAATTAAGGTACAAAGTCACCCTGGAGTATAGAGGACAGAGCAACATTTCCTTGAGTTGTTAGGTCCTGGACCACAAAATGCCAGCTCTGGGGCCAGTCCTGTCACAGTTCTGATGGTTTATAGTGCCGTTTACAGATGAAAAGGAACTTTTGGTCACAGGGAGCATCATTCCATGACTGAAGTGAGGATGTCTTTATATTAGCACAGTGTTCATTGTTTCCAGCATTGTTGGGCTCACCTGGAATCCAGAATCTACCAAAAGAAAATGGAAAAAAACCCCAACAACTTATTTTCAGTGAAGAAATGAGTGACTTCAATCCCAGCTTTGGTCCTAGGTGATAGCATCGCAAAGTTTTACACCCAGGCCTGAGAGCAAGGGAATTAGTGAACTGTCAATTTCTAAGCCTGAAATCACCCCACAATTTGGGGCCAAACCAGCTCACCTCTCTCAAGGCCCTATACACACCCACAGTACAGGCACTCCTCACTTAATGACCAATTTCCGCCCCTACAACTAGGTCATTAAACCAATTGGTTGATAACCAAGGAACTCTAAGGCAGAAGAAGTCTTGTGGTGTGTCATGGTGCCATAGGGTATATATTTTTTCAATAAATAATCACACTTACAAACAAAATACGTAGAACTGTGTGATTCACTTGGTGTAGTGAATACTAACCAACTGCAAGAAGGAGACAAAGACAGAGAAAGGGGATTCCCTGCACTACAGAACTGGTCATAAATCCAAGCGGTCGTTAAACAGGTAGGTTGTTAAGTGAGGAGTGGCTGTACTAAGCCTAGACTTAGAACAGGGCCCCTGCTGAAGCCAGGTGGATAGCCATGCTGCTATAACCCAGAGGGCACAGAGAGGCCACAGATTTTGTCCCCAGTCCCATAGCCTATTAGTGGCAGAGGAGAGCGGGATTGTGGTTCGGTGCTTCTGCCATCCATGGGCAGGGAAGAATCCCAAACCCTGTAGTCAGAGGGAAATATCATCCCACCCTTTGTGCCCTGACCCTTGCCCCAAAATGTCTTACCTCATACTCTGGACCTTGTCGAATAGGGTGTCATCCACCCAGTACCAGTCCCCCTCACTCCCTGCTTTGGTCAGGCCAATCCAGTAGATAAGTCCACCTGCTGTTTTGTACAGGAACTCCTGGAGGGAAGACAGAATGAGCAGGGCACCACCATCACTTGGAGTTGGAGCACCTTGTCTCTCTGGACGTCGTTCTTTGCCTGTCCTCAGCGATCGCCCCCAGACACACTGCTCACGCTGACCTCTCTCAAGCCTCTTCCTGTCCCTGTCCGGAGCCCAGAGCCCATGTTCCAATGTCGGATTTGCCTCTGTTCTGCAACTAACAGACTCAGGAGTCAGGCCTTTCTGTCCCTCAGCAAGAAGGTGCTGGAGCACAAGAAAGATCTGGCCTAACCCCAGAGCAAAACCCCCAGGAGAATGGCCCAGGTAGTAATAGCTACATTTAGTGAGTCCATAATATGTGCAAGACACTATACATTCATATGTGTGTACCTATTTTTGTTTCTCTGAAGCACATCCTAGTATTATCTTACGTGTGTCATCCAGGACCAGTGAGAGGCAGGGCTGGCACTCTAGACTCTGACCCCACAGCCCATGCTTTTGCCTGTACTGCTGGCGCACCTCTCAGATGAAAGGGGCCGGTTCAATATTCTGCCTCACCACGCAGACTTCTTGAGTTGTGTCATGCTGTTAACACTTGTAAACATTTCTGTTTTCTGGGCACACAGAAAGATTGTACCTCCCTGCTCTCTTTGAAGCTAGGAGCATTGCATCATTTACCTTGAAATGAAATGTGAGCAAAAGTGAAGTGTGCTATTTCTAGGCAGAGCCAACACACAATTTGTATTGTTTCTTCTTCCTGCCTCAGCAATTAAGGAAACATACATTGAGGTGAAATCTCCTTTAGCCTATATCCGTGAGTAACCACAATGAGCAAAACCCCTTGTTGGCCCTTGTTGGACATGTAGTGTAAGTGAGAAATAATCCTTCATTCTTAGGTCACTGATATTTGGGGACTTTTGTCACTGCAGCATAATCTTTCCCATCCTGCCTAATACAGCGACTAAAACACCCCCTTCCTAAAGCCAATAGGAACAGCACTCACCTGTTCACTCACGGAGGTCACTGAGGTCAGGTGTGACTCCCTGGATATACAGAACTGCTGGGCACTGTACCAGGTCTTTGAGACATGAGAAAAGTAATAGAAGTTCCCCCGAAAGTACTTCCAGCCTTGAGAAACCATCTGTAGAATGTCATCTGGAGAACAAGGGTGAAAAGTGAACACTGGTGTTCTGTTTTCTCTGGGCTCTGGCTAGGTGGGAATACTTAAGTGAGATCCCAGAGACAGCAGTGAATGGGACTGGGCTCTGAGGTCCTTGGGTCCTCGGAGGGGCTTGGGGACACTCTCTCAGATCCTGTGTAGGGGCTTGGGGACACTCTCTCAGATCCTAAAAGTCTGGGAATAGTAGAGTCTCTAGTCTCAGAGAGGAAAGAGTGAGACAGGATGCATCAAGAATCTGTCTCTCTTGTGAGGGGGAAGCCATTCTCCAGTGCATCCTCAGTGGCTGAGCCCCTTGGCTTTAGGTAAGGAAGTTTAATGGAAAATGGCAAGGTTTGGGCCAAGACAGAGACTCCCTAATGCTTTCATCTTCAGTGCCTTTGTGTGGGAGCCCAAGCTGGTCCCTGGTCCCTGATCTCTTCTCCCTTGAGAAGCCCCTAAGTCCACCCCAACCCCAATGCTGAGCCCTGTCTTCTTAGCTTCCCAGCCATGTCTACCCTGCTCCTCTCCCGCTTCCCTCCACACACATCAACCCAATAGCCTCGCAAAGTCCCATGGGCCACTGATCAGCTTTCATCATTCTTTTCTGAGTCACTTACTTTGCTGCTTGAGCAACTTGTTGATATTCTCCAAATTGCTCTGGAGTTCCCGTACCTTTGCATTTAAAGCACTGGCTTTACCCAAATCTCTTTTTAACTCTGGGATTTGAGCATTTAAATTATCGACTTCCTGCCAAGTTTGCGTTAACATCTGGATCTGTTCATTGGCCTCTTTCACACCCATTTCCAACCTCCGGATCTGGGAATGCACGTGATGCAGGCTAGCATTCACCATCCGGACCCGGGCGCCGGCTGCCTCCACGCCACCGCTGTTCCTCTCAACCTCAGAACTCAACACGCTCATGTTGTTCACACGACCTTTCAGCAGCTGGGCATTGGTCTTTACATCTGACAGAGTGCCCATAAACCAGGGATCTGTATTTGAGAAAATCAAGAAGTCAGTCAAGGGGATCCCCTGGGACAGGAGTGGGGGTGTTATCAGGGTGATAAAAGGCAGAAGAGGGGAGGGAAGGTTCAAGCTTCCTAAGGACCAACCCAAAGGGCTGTTGCTCACCACCCATTCATTCATAATCTATTCACCCAACAAACATGCGATGGCACCAACCGTGTGCCAGGAGCCCTAGCGGATCGGGTAATGCAAAGACTGACAGACGTGCTCCCTGTTAGGGGGCCTCACAGGCAAGCAGATGCAGAGATTAGACCCCATTCTCAAGTGTCCTTGAGTGTTCAGGGCACATTTGATAAAGGGATGTCCTCGGCCACCCCCTTGTCACCCTCCTCACATCCTTCTGGACCCCATCACTTGATTTCCAGCCCTTTCCTTTCAGACTCCTGCAGTGGCCGTGGGCGAGGGCCACACCACCCCGCCCAGATCCATCCACAGGCTCTTCGAGACCACGGGAGCACCCGCCAGGCAGACTTCTCGTCTGGACACGACTCCTCCCGAGAACACGGGAGGAGGGTTATGAACCCATTTCACCTTTTCCCTTGTCCCTCCCCCTGCCACATTCTGCTTGGGCCACAGGCTTGGTGCCAGAGAAGAGCCCAAAAGTCAACCAAAGAGATCCAAACAAAGGAGACTGCTCAAAGGCTCAAAGTCTGCGACCAGATATGCTCCAAAGCCATGAAAGGAGAGGACAGATGGTCCCTCCCTCTGCTTCCTGTCGACCTGGTAGAAGATAAGGCTCTGCCGGCAGCAAATGTCGTAAGTGTTGGCAAAGTTGGAAGAGGAAGGAGGATAATTCACACGTCCAGTGAAGAAGTAGGAGGACTCCCTTGACGGGATCTTTGCGGGAATAGGAGAATGAGGAGAGCATGGAGGGGTCCTGCTGAGGGGAGGAGCCATGGCGGTTTATCGCCCTGTTGGCCAGCTTCCCCATCTGGGGCCGAGGATAGGTGGGACTCCATCCCTTGTGGGTCAGGAAATACCTTGCTTACTATTGGGGGTTGGATTAAAGGGACACCGAGCTCAGAGACTGAGGAGAAAATGACACAGGATGAAGAAATAGGTGGACATTTTCTGGGAACAAAGGAGTGTATCTTTGAGCACCAGCATGCAAGTGATGACCCCATTCAGGAAAATCTCCCCAGAATTGGGAAGGAAAGAGCAGCAGCTCACTTTACTGGGGACAGGGGCTCTGTGACTGCACATGGAAAGAGGAGAAATGAGAGAAATAGAAAAGCCATAGGTGGGAGAAACCACTGGGGAGCAGGAAAGCCACAGCCTGGAGGCCGACGTGATTCACCCGGAGGACTTACAGAGAACCGCCTGCAGCAGCATGGAGGCCAGCAGGAGGAGTGTCAGGAGGGCTGCGGCAGCACGCACGGTGCAGGTTTTCCTCAGAACTGGAGACAGATCTGTCTTGGGAGGAGGCTCTGTTGGAAGAAGAGAACAGTTGTTGAAGGACCAGCAAATGATGGGTTTGGGCGCAGAACACCGGGCAGGTTCTGGGCAGGGACCGGTGCTTGCCTCGGGGCCAGAGGGAGATGTTCTGTTTGTCCACAGTGAAGTGCACGTCAGTGACCTCGCTCTCTGCAGCCTTCATCCTGCACGCTCACTGTCACAGCACAGGTGCTTCTGGCTGGCTTCTCTCCCCAAGGAACTTTTATCTAGAGGAAGAGGGAAGTGAGTCCCACAGGAGATCATCATGTCCCCAAGTTCCCTATTCCTGACTTAGACACCTTTCTGGCCATGGGGGGGGGTCCTATTACACAGACACTTGAACCACCTTGTTCCAAGGCTATCCTACTTCTTTTATCCCCTTATCCAGCATCCATCCTCCCATCTGTTTATCCCATAAATACATACTGAGTGCCTTCTAGGTACCAGGCACTGTGCCAAGACCGGGCCGCAAAGATGAATACTCACAGTCTTTGTACTCAATCGGTCACAGTCTGGAATGACAGACCTAAGCAAGTAAATGACAGTACAGGGTGATGAGTATAACAGTAAAAGAATATGCACAGTTCAAAGGAAGTAAAGAGAATGGGAGTAATGGTAAAAAGTTGTAGGTAGAAGGATTAGCATATTTAAAAGACAGCATGGAGTGCCTGGTGAAGGGTAAGTGGTTTGGGAAAGGGGGGCATCAAGCATGTGACAGGAGTGGCGAGGGCACGGCGCTGAAACAGCACCTGCGGTCAGATCAGGAAGATCCTTTCGGCACATGTTAAGAAGCTTGAACTCTGGTTTATGGGTGACATGGAGCCAATGAAGGACTCCAGGTCCTTGTAGAAAGATCACTCTGATCATGGTGACAAGCATAAATCAGGGTGTGGAAAACCTGGAAGCTGGGAGACCAACCAGTAAGGAAATCATGGCCATAGAATATTCTACTTTCGGTTCCTCAGGCATCTTAGATGACACAGCATCCCTTTATAAAGTGGGACTGACTTGGAGATGCATCATTTTAAGTGTAAGACCTGGGTTCACCTCCTGCTTCCTGCACTTGCGTGTTCCTTACCGTGGGGAGCTCCGCAACATCAGATGAGGAACTGTTCTTCCTTATATGGGGGTTCCTCAGCGCAGAGAGGAGCTGACTGGGGGCTCCACGAAGGATTAAGTTTTCTCCTGGGCAGCTTCTCATGCTTTGAAAAAGTCTGCCAAATCTGAGAAGCCTCACACATAACAGATTCTAAACAAATACTTCTTGGAAGGTAGGAAAGAGAAGAAGGAAGAGACAAAAGGAGAGAAGGAAAGAAAAAGAAAAGGAAGTCAGTCCTAATAATTAGATGGATGGATTGATGGATGAATTGATCGATGAATGGGTACATGAAAAGATAAAGGAATGGAAGAATTGATGGCAGATCATCACTCAATTCTGAAATCTACAGTCTGTGGCCTGAGATCTGTCTTCCAGAAGCTACTGCTTCTTCCAGTTGCCTCCAAAAGTTCATTAATTTCCACAGCAAAAGTCTAAGAGAGGTGTGATTGACACCTTACCCAAAAAAGCAAAAGAACTTTGGCCATAGGATGAGAACGGTAGCCCAGCCTCACCGAGACTAAGCCAGCAGACCTGGATGGCAGAGTGGAGTCGGACCTGGGTTGGACTAAGTGGGCAGAGCCAAGGAAAGGGCTACTGACTTACACCTTCAGGGGATGCTTGAGAGGATCCCACCTCCCTGCTCAGCCCCGCCTCGTCTGGCCAGCGCATTGTTTGTGCAGGGCCTCTGCTGCTCTCTCTCTCTGGCTGACTAGGCCTCAGACTGGAGCTGCTTCCCTGACTGGATGAGGGAACCCAGGGAGGACTCCACACCACCCTTCCCCGGTGCTGGGAAGGTAGCGGGCTCACAAGCATGGAGTCCCGTTCATCTTTTTTTTTTTTTTTTTTTTTTTTTTTTTTTTTTTTTTTTTTTTTTTTTTTTTTTTTTTTTGCTTTTTGGTATGTGGATAGTTCCCTGACCAGGAATCGAACCCAGGCCACAGCACCGACAGTGCCAGCGCTGAAGCCCCAAGCCACTACACCATCAGGGAACTCCCAACCGTTCATCTTAACTCATCTCCTCCCTATCCCCGTCTATCTATACCTCCCAGGACGCTATCTGTTCTAACTTTTGACTTTAGTGAGTGAGAGTAAAGGCCTCACTCTCACGTACTCCTTGTCTGTACATTTATCACTATCCCGGTTTCCTTCAGGATGCTCATCTACTGCAGAGCCCTGGTTCCCTGGTTAAAACATGCTGCTCCTGCACTCTCATGCTTGGTACCCAGGCTAACTCCAGAATCACCTCAGCCCTTCTATTCCTGGCTGCTGGTACGATAGTCACACGCTGTCATAGTCCAGGGCCTGGGAGTAGAAAATAATCCAAGTCACTTAAATCTGAAATCTATAGTCTGTGGACTAGAATCTGTCTTCCAGAAGCTACTGCTTCTTCCCAATGCCTCCAAAGGTTCTCATTAATTTCCATAGCAAATGCTCTGTAACTTGAGAATCCAAGTACTTAAGACTCTAGTAGAAGCTGCCCTTGGGGTCTGGGTATCCCCCTGAGGCATCTGAGGGAGAGAAGCTGCCACATAACACAATTTGGGAACATTTGGCCCCTCCCTTCTTTGTCCAAATGTTGACTTTTCCCACACCTCTGCTGATGGAACACCCATGTGCCCTCTAAGCGGTCTCAGGAAAGGGTCCAGAAGCCCCCCCCCCACCTCCTGCTGGCACCTGCTGTGGAAGAAGAGGCTGGGATTGGGGAGCACTCATCCAAGTGATAGAAATGGAGGCCTCAGATAGATATTCTGCTGATTGCTGATCCAACATGAGGAAGTTAAACATGAAACAACCAGAATCCTGGGCTGTGGGCCCTGTGGGGTTTCAGGACAAGTGGGTATAAAAGCCCCAGCTAGAAGGAGTTTCATTTCCCACTTGGAGGGAAGGAGTGCGTCACACACTGTTTTCCTATAGCCACGCTCATCTGGCGGTGCTTGCTGGGCACAAGCACCTCTCCTATGCAGCCCTCTGGGTGTGCTGTCGGGCTCCTGGCCCCACAGCCTTGGGGGCGAAAGGCCAGAGTGGGAGACAAGTGCTTCAGCCATGCTTTCCAGCCAGGAAGTGGGGCAGTTCTCCAAACAGAGGAGGAACTTTGGGCCAGACCAGGAGTGACCAAAAAATAGTGCTGTAATGAGAGAAAGGGAAGTTCATGCTCATTTTTCTGTTTTCCCCACTTGCCAGTCTCCCGAGGTTCTAAGATCTCTGGATAAGGGTGGAGGAAGGAAACAGTTTGCCCAATTTTCTTCCTTCTCTGGCTGGGCCCCACCATATGCTTAAAGGTGGGCCGTGGATATAATCACTGGGAAAGGAAAAGAGACCTAGTTGTTAAGAAACTAGAATGCACAACAGATCAGGAAGAAGGGACTGGAAGGGGAAGCAGAGCAGAGGGGAGAATGATTATGAAATGAGAAAGGAGCTATAACAGCTAGTCAGGCTGGTCCAGGGACCCCCGAGGGGACTCCTGCGTATAAGTGATGGGGGATTTGAACAGCAGACCCCAGAGTCCTTGCCACCCTGTGGATGTGTTCCCTAGGAACAGGGGGAAAGGCAGGGACACCAAGGAGTGGGAGGTGGGACGACTCGTCCCTGCGTTCCCCCAGAATTCCTGCTTTGTACCAGGCTCAAGGAGGAGGTCATAAAGAACCTGCCTGCCAAAATAGTATTCTTGTTGGAAGAGAAAATGCTTATTTTTATTAATTCTAGGGAGAAGGGAAGACTCTCCCAAGACTGAAAAGAATCATGAAGACTGCAAGGGGCCTCCCCAAGTCTCCCGTGAACCCGGAAACAGGTTCCTCTTTTTAAGACGCTGTGGGGGTAGTGTGTGGAGCGCTTTGGGAGCGGCGCGACGCGGACTTTTCCTGCAAGGCAAGCGCACTAGATCCGGCGGAGGAGCACTTCCAAAAGGAAACCAAATCTCCATCTGGCCATGTAGGGCCCTTGAGGCCAGGCGTTCCCTTGGTTTCTAAAGGACTCCAACGGTTTGCAGCAGAAGCAAGACAGACCACGTTACTATATTTTTGAATGCTTTACTCACACTTTAAATTCACACACACACACGCACACGCACACACATGATGCGCACGCATACACACGCATGCGCACACACACGCACATGCGCACGCACACACACGCACACGCACACATGCGCGCACGCACGCACACGCGCACATAAGGTACAGAGGCAACGAGTAGCGAACCAGTCCAATGAAAGTTGTTAGGCTCGGGCTGGTCCAGGGACTGCAGCTGGTAAGTTCCCAATCCGGCAGCGCCTGTGGCGGGAGACGCCTTCGCTGAGTCCCCAGCAGCAAGAGGTCTCAGCGAGGGCAGTGCAATCCGCTGTCAGTCAAAAGTCCAGCCTTTTTATTTCTCTTCTGGCAGGCCTTATCCATTCCAGGTGGTATGTGTGGGGTCTTCTCGGCAGGGCGCCAGCATGTAAACATCTTTGCTTAGCAGTGAGTCCAGACCTGTCCTACTGCGCATGTTCTAACTATGGAGTCACTCTGGTTGTTACTTAACGTAAGTGTTCATAGTGCTCTGTGCATGCCATCTCCTGATTCCCGAAGCGATGCAGGAAGTGTGAGGGAATCACAATTTTTGTTTGTTCCTTATACATTTGGTGGTGCAACACCAATGTAGGAACATCTTAAGGAGGAATATAGCAAACAGCAAACAAATGAAGAATAAAAGGGTTTCTTTCAAGACTGTCCAGGAATGGTTCACAATATAGTTTCAAGAATTTTTCAGCCAAGTGAGGGGATTATAAGCAAACCAAGAACCAGAGCATGCGCCAAGGTGCGAGGAGCGCTTTACGAGCGTCCGGAAAGTGCATGGTTATTCGGTTGCAGGGTAAGTCCTCCTACAAGATTGCAGCATTCCTAGTCATTATTAGAGGGTTCGATCTGGCAGAATGTCCATCCAAAGCCTTAATATGTGCTTTAGTGTCATTCCAGTTTTGGTTAATGATATGTTCGTTTTCCTTTATAGTTTTAAGAAGATGAGAGGAGTTAATCCATGGAATATCGATAGGGTAGTGGAGATGATTGCTGGTAAGAATCTATATGACAATTCTGTAATTTCAGTAGTGAGAGCAGTTATTATTTATAGTATTACCCTTGACATTTTCAAGGGTAATACATTCCTTTTTCCAATTCAAAAATTTGCCATTTCTGTATGATTAAAAAAATGAAGGGTTTTGTTTTCCTTGGAACAGATAATCCATGCACCTTCGCCCACGCTCTTTACAATATTGGGGTGGTTACTTCCACCATAGGAATGTCTTTAAAGGAGGGAATGAGCTCATTCATAGTAAAATAGATTCTGTCAGTAAATTTGTGGACCGTGTCCCTAGGTATATAAGCACCATGTACAGCAGTTATGAAAGTCCTTTTCTCTAATTGAATGGGAGTTTGTTGAGGAAGCATAAAGTTGAGGAAGCATCCATGACTTCTAAAATATTTAATTCACATTCACCATTATCCATACATCCGGAAGGTCTGAAATAGTCCATATGGACAAGGGAGAGAGTACCAAATGAAGTATGTTGTGCAGAATCTGTTGTAAGCCAGGAATTAAGCTCGACTGTGGAGGACTGGAGGAGAGAATGAATTTTTAAGATCGTTATGAAGAGTTTTTGTTTAAGTATTTTACATCTGAGTAGCATAAAGTTCTTTTCTAAGAGGTTGATCCTTAGTAAGATCTACATTAGCCTTCGGTGATTCTAACATTTCCATATTTCAATGTAAGATGTAGTTAATTTCTTTAACAGAAACTGAGACTTCACCTAATGAGTTCCTAACCTGTCTGAAGTTCTCATGGGCAGCTCTATCCTGGAACATTTGTACTGCGAATTCTTGTATCTCTGCTTCCAGCTATCAGGGAGGTGATAACACCAGCTGTCGTGAGGGCCTGCAGGGGCTTCCTGCGAGGAAATGTTTGAAGTATCTCAAACTGACAGAAAATGCTTTGGTGTGAAATCTCTCATCCTGAAAGACCATACATTCAGGCAACAAGTTTTCAACTACGAAGTCATTAGTGGAGAAAGTAATTTTCATTCTCCTAAAGGTAGGTCTATATAATAATCTTAAAAGTTCTATAAAAATAGGCATAGGTGCTTGGTTTATCCAATTATAGGTGGTGGTTTTTAAAAGTCCCTTAGTCCATGAGTATTTGTAATGTGCAGTCTCCTAAGGCAAACAGTGGAGTTAAAACAGCCTCTGTGAATGACATAAGGTCCTGGCGAATGTGGGTGGACATGACATTTTTCAGAAGTCATGAGAAAAGAATAAAGGTTCTTGTGCAGTAGAGAGTGTGGTAGTATTTCTAATATTTTGGGAAGGGACATGAGATGCAAAGACTGCTTCTCTCCACACCCCATCAATAGGTACGATCATCCCAAACTAGTAATTGTTAATCCCTACATCAATCTCGTCTCCTGGCAGGGGCATTCTTCCTAATGTTTTCCACCAATTCAAAGATTTGTATTGGACTTGTGAGGAGACATTTTTAGGAAAAAATGAACAGAGTATCCATCATTTTCCCTACATCACAGAAAAGTAAATTAAGACTGGGTGACAGATATAGCTGTGGTGAGCCATGTCCATACATGGAATCTATTGTTGTCCGTATATGATTATACCTACTAGTAATATTATAGCCAGGCATATTTGAATTTGTTAAGGCCTGCCAGATTGCTGTAATATTTGCTTCAGAAACCTTAGGATAGAACAGTCCTGTAGTAGATTGGGAAACAGTCTGTAAAAGCTTAATATTGGTAGGATGTACTGCACATCCTAAGTAGACATTTAATCCTTGGGCTTCTATAATGTGTTTCAGACCGCTTGCTTATAATATGTGATATGGATCATCAGATGTCCAATGAGGATTAGAGTGAGGGTTAGCGTTGCCCCCCGGTGGAAACATGGCGGGGGGGGGGGCACATTCAGATAATCTGTGTGGTAAGTGATACACAGTCGCATCGTAAGGAATGAAAGGAATCCAATTTAGTCTTGGAAACACTTTTGAGTTTTGTGTTTTGCCTAGTCCATTTTCATTCCTAAATTCTTGAAGAGATAGTCCATTTTCATTCCTAAATTCTTGAACAGACACATTAAAGAAATGAAATGTGCCTGTGTTCGGTGAGACAAGGGCATGTTCTGTAATATTGCCTGCCTCATTTGGGTATATAAATCTGCTCTTATAGCTCATTGTCGTAGGCATATCCACTGTAGGAACTAAATGAATGTGATGCCTCTCAGTGGTGGTGGAGTTTGAAAAAGTTATGTATTCTCACTTATGGTCAGTGATGTTTATGAGAGAGAGGGGAATAAAATTGAGTGTGGTATTGTAAAGGTTATGATCAAGAATTTCATCAAGACATGAATTCATGGCAGGCCATTGTTTGCCAATAGGAAGGGTGGAATTGTAGAAAAGATTGGCCTTATTCAAAGGCCTGAGGTAGCCTAGTGTCTATAATATTGTAAGATTCTGAAACATTAAAGCATACCAAAGTCATTTCGGTATTTAAATAGTGTTATTAGGCAAGAACAAGGAAGAATGATTAAACTTGTAGCCCATCGTGCGAATGTAGAGAAGCTTAGGGCACAAAGTATCTATAATCTCATGTGAGTTTCTAGGTATATATGTCAGTTGGGTGGTTAAGATCCATAGTTTCTATGAGCAAAATGGGCATTGGGTGTTCTCGCCAGTCCAATTCAGCTGGGGTAAGTTCAAAACCTGTTCTAGTGAAGAACTTTACTGGAGTAAGAAAGTTTTCTTGAGGCGAATGCCAGAAATCATTGAAACCATAGCATAAAGCTATGAATGCAAAAATTGCCAAAGGTAGGAAAATTTGGAAAGTTAGTAAGTTTGTAAGTGTAATTAATATGTAGTTTCTCCTTCCTTTGATATGATATTATAGCCCAAGGGGTATCCATAAGGACCTGGAATAGTGTCCTCAGGTGGGTTAAATTTAAAATTTTGTGTTATGAGTTTAAGAATAGAAGATTGTGTGCTGGCAATAGAAGTAGAAGTGACAGAGGTAGTAGTATAGTGGTAGTAGTCTCAGTGGGGTCCTCACACTCAGTGAGGTCCCCACAAATTATCTGAAAGTAATCTCCAAAGTCTCCTAAGGATTGTCTCCCAAAAGAGTAAATTAAGTTCGTAATGCTTTTGTAAGTATACAGGAGGAATTGCATGCAAGTTTGGTTACATGGGGGTAAATCTAGTTCTTCAATCAATGGTTCTGACTACATCATAAAGCAGTGAGAAAGGAATGTGTACATAACTGTTAAAAGTCTTGATGGGTTGTTACAGAGGTCAGAAACAGCAATTTGAGAGCTAAGAAAACAAAAATCCTTACTAAGAACGCATAAAGAAGTATCAAAACAATTTTTCATATTCTCAGTACCTTGCCTAACATCGGTGTGTTTTACATTAACACATTAACAAAATCTTTCCAGCATGGGCTGTTTGAGCCCTGGTAAGCATATGCTGTAACCAAGCCTTAGGGTCTGAGTACATATCACACCAGTATCTCATTTTAGTCCACTCAAGATTAGCAGTAGATTGCTTTGGGCAGAATGGCCATTTTAACAATGTTAAGTCTTCCTATCCATGAACAGGGGATATTTTTCCACCTCTTAAAGTCTGTTTCAATTTCTTTCAAAAGTGTCTTATAGTTCTCTGTGTATAAGTCTGTCACGTTCTTTGTTAAGTTTATTCCCAGGAATTTCATTCTTTTTGTTGTGATAGCAAAAGGAATTGACTCCCTCAATTCTTTTGCTGTGGATTCGTTGTTTGTATAAAGGAATGCTGTTGATTTTTGTACATTGATTTTGTATCCTGCAACTTTACTATATTCATTAATTGTTTCTAATAGTTTCCTGGTGGAATCTTTAGAATTTTTTATATAAAGGATCATGTCATCCGCAAATAGTGACAACTCTTCTTTCCCAATTTGGATACCTTTGATT
>PVJL010017846.1:0-17308 GCA_004026885.1 Lyroderma lyra
TGTTCACAAAAATGGATCTCTAGTCTAAGAGTATACTTAGATTCTCCACATATATTTTTCATTTATTATGCTAGAAATGCTGGCCAAAAAATCACAAAATAGGATTCTGGGAAAAGAAAATTATCAATGAAAGTAGTTCATGTGTGAAATGCATAATTCATTTCAGATATAAAGGAATCCAATTTCAAATTCTAACCATGATTCAGAGCACAGAAAATTGTTGGGGAATTTGTGATTATTCAATATGTGTTCATCCTGCTCTATCTCAGTATAATGAACTCATTTTCATTTATAAATTATTACCACAGTCAAAATTAAAAGAAAAAGTGTATTGGAAACACGTGGTAAATAACAGATTAAAATTATTTTAAACACATGCGTTACTACATAGTCAACTCAATGTTCTCATCAGTGGCATAGTGCACCAAAGCCATTCCAAATACCAAGTTCCTTGTACCAATAAAATACAGTAGAAGTAGTTTACTTTGTTTTCCTGTAATTGCAGAATTGAACTTCTGTTGATATTGCTACTATAAAAAGAGTCTTTGTTGATCTCAGATATTTAATGACAGTCTTCAAAAAATAAAAAGCAAAATAAAACAAAAACACAAAACTGTGGACCAATAAGAGGGGAAATTAGAAAACTGAAAGGATTTGTGACAATTTTGGCAAGAATTAAGTTCTCACAGTCACTGCAGTCTTTCTGCCTGTACCTATTATTACTCTCCGAGGCTACTCAAGAAATTAGAATTACATAAAATATTCCCCATGTCTGGTGACTAGAGGGGATACAGTCTACAAGCAGCACTGACCGGCTGGATCTCCATAGCCAGTATAGGTGAGTCTGGTGCAGAGCTCAGCTTGGGGGCCAGTTTTGTGGAAATGGGGTATGTCATGGGGATCACAGAGTACCTACACTCTCACCCTACTCTGAATTAGACAAGTCAGTCTTCCTGTCTTCTGGGTGATGTCAGCAGTTGAACGAAATAACTACCTTCTCACAATATAGGAGGATTGCCTGGTCTCTCAGATTCTCTTGCTTATGAACCTCGTCTCTTATTGAGAGGCCTCGGGTTGAAGACCCCTGTAACCACAAACCTTTTCAGAGACAGAATGAGTCATTCCACTTCCCTCCTTAGGAACTCACCATTGCCCGAAGGAAAGAAATCATGAGCCAGATCTACAAAAGTGCTGAGAAAATTCAACCCTAAAACATTAAGGGTCTCAAATTCAAGTGACTTCATGGGTCAGGTAGCTAAAACAAATATATGAGAATTCACATATTATTGTACTATAGAGAATGGTGGGGATTTTTATCTGTTGGAGACAGACTATCCTATATAGAGGAATTTATATACAAGGGTTGTCTGGTAAGTATCCAGCCATGTAATATGAAAAATAGAGGCATTTATGTCACTTATGAATATAAACGTACAGTTCCAAACAAAACCTTAGCAAATCAAATTCATCTGTGCTTAAGAAGCTAACACAAATTGATTACGTTGAGTTTATCCCAAGAGTGCAACAATGTTTTAACATTAACCTAAAAAATGCTATGCAGCACATTAGCAGGCCAAAGCAGTTAAAAACATATAACAGATGTCTATAAATATTTGATAATTTCCAATACCCATTTATGATTTAAAAATTTAGCAAAATAGAAAAACGTAATTTGGTCAAGGTTATATACGAAAAACCTATGGTATATCATTCTGAATGGAAAAAGATCAGAACATCCTTTTCTAAATTTCAGAACATGTCAGAGATGTTCAAAGTCATTATTTCTATTCAATTTGGTACTATAGACCCTTATCAGGAAAAGAAGACAATAAAAATTGTCTTGCGCATGTCCACCATTTATGTACAAGAATGTTCTCAGCAGCTTTGTTTGTAATATCCTCCAACTAGAAAGAACTAATAACAATAAACATGAAATTTAGATGCTCTTTACTCCTTGAGGATCCTTGTACAGATTAATCTACTCTTCCAGTTACATATACATTATGTTATCTTTTCCTTGTTTGAGAGGGAGAGATTGTTTCTTCTGAGTGCTCAGTGCTTAGTACCTAAATCAATACATTGTTTAAAGTAATTTTTAAATAACTAGCAAATTAGAGACATGGGATTTCCGGTCAAGATGGCAGAGTAGGTAAAAACTGTGCTCACCTCCTCTCAGGACCGCATCAGTTACAAGTATACTATAGCACAACCATCATTGAGGATCACCTGAGGTCTAGCAGAACCAAAGCCCTACAACTAAAGATATACAACTAAAAATATCAAGACTGGCAGGAGAGGCAGAGACACTGAACTGGCTGGTTCCACACCCACGTTACCATTAAAAATCGGAAGGCATATCTTGGCTGCACAGGTCCTTCCTGGAGGAGTGAGGGGTCCTAGCCCCATACCAGCCTCCCCAGCCCAGGGTTCCAGTGACAGGGAGAAAAGTCCCCATAATTTTTATCTGTGAAAACCAGCGGAGATTGTGGTTGAGTGAGCCAGGGAGCAGCTGCAGTCCCAAGTGCTCCTCTTAAAAGGCCAGCGCACAGAATCACTCACTGGTGGATTCATCTCACTCAGAACTGCAGGGTTGGGGCAACAGCTCCAAAGGTGCAAAAGACATATAAGGAGGAATTAAGTCGTCTGGCTTCAGGGCAAGGGCTGAAGGGGCAGCTTTATTTCAGGAAGAAGAGCTGGTAGAAGACATTGGTGTTTTATTGAGCCCTCCCCATCCCTGCCTACAGATGCAGCGGATACAGACACAGGCAGGCAGCATATCTGAGTCTCCATCGAACTGGCTATCACCTTTCTTCTGTCCCACCCTAATAATTCCCTGAGACCCTGCCCCACCCAACTTTTGGGCATATCCAAGCTACTCCCAGTAGTTTTTCTATACAAACAACCTGTCTTAGCTCATGCTATGGACTTTCGTAAACTCTCAAAGGTTCACAAAACCCAAATAAGCAGCATCTGGCTTTGGCGTGTTTCATACCTCTGGCTTAGAAGCCTTAAGTCCAGTACTAGGGACAGCTGGCCTCAGTTCACAGATTGGCCTCTTGAGGCATCTCCAAGCCCAGAGTGGGTAGTAGCCATCTGCAGATTGCTTTGTGGCTGATGTCAGGAGGCACGGAGCTTGGCACAGGCTGCAGCTAAACTTGGCCTGCAGCAGGTCCCTTTCCAAGAGGCCCCACAGTTGGCATGCCTGGTGGCCAACTTCAGAAAAAGCCAGAACATCACTCAGCTACCTTCAAGGACAACACACCCAAAGGGCGGACCGGGCTGGCACCAGAGCCATGCTAAAGTAAAACTTGCTCTGCAGACTCAGCTCTTGCACCACAGTTCCTCCTCTATAGTCAGGGACAGTCCTCACAACCAATCAGCCTGACTGTCAATCTCTCCCTTGATGTGCAAACAGTAACCAAGGCTCAACTACACTCAACACACATAAGGAACATACCTGAAGCACCTGATTCTGATGACCAGGGAGACTGTGCCATTGGGTCCCACAGTTCACCTACTATACAAGGTTACTCTACTAAGACTGGGAGGCATAGCAGCCCTACCTAATACATAGCAACAAACACAGGGAGGCAGCCAAAATGGGGAGACAAAGAAACATGTCCCAAATAAAATAACAGAACAAAACTCCAGACAAAGAAATAATTATTTTAAATGGTATAGAGAACAACAGTACTGTCCTGTTTCAAAGACATATGGTGAGCCTACTGACACCTTGAACTTAGTGCAGTGACCATACATACAATTGAAATGGGATAATACCATTGTTTTCTATTCCATTTAAAATGTTACATCTGGTCAGCCTAACTAAACAAAATGGAGACAAGCAATCTACCAGACGAAGAGTTGCAAGCACTGGTTATAAGGATGCTCAGTGATATACTCAGCAAAGCTAACATTTAGGATAGAAAGACAGATAAAGGGGTTCCCAGACAAGAATAAATTAAATGAGTTCATCAACACCAAACCAGTATTACAAGGAAAGTTAGAGGAACTTCTTTAAGATAAAAATAAAGAAAATATGAATGATAAAGTGACAATAACTACATACCTATCAACAATTACTTTCAATGTAAATGGATTAAATACTCCAATCAAAAGATAGGGTGGCTGAATGGATAAGAAAACAAAACCCTTACATATGCCATCTATGAGAGACTCACTTCAGATTGAAAGGCATACACAGACTGCAAATAAATTGGTGGGGAAAAGATATTTCATGAAATTGGAAACAACAACAACAAAAAAGCTAAGGTAGCAATACTTACACAAGACAAAATAGACTTTAAAACAAAGGCTAAGGTGATGGAAAGAGAAGTCACATTAGGTGGTGAACTTATTATACAACAAGGTGACAATGCACTGTAGAATTGTATGCCTGAAACCTATGTAATCCTTGCTGACAGATGTCACCCCAATAAGTGTAACAATAAAAATGAATTAAAAATAAAAATAAAAATAAAACAAAAGCTATAACAAGAGACAAAGAAGGACCCAGTAATCCCACTTCTAGGTATTTATCTGAAGAAACCCCAAATGCTACTTCAAGGGGACATGTGCATCCATATGTTCCTTGCAGCAATGTTTGCAATGGCCGCAATACGGAGGCAGCCTGGGTGTCTGTCGATGGATGAATGGGTAAAGAGGAGGTGAGACATGTGTACAGTGGAATATTGCTCAGCCATGATGGGAATGAGTGCTCACCATTTGTAGCAGAATGGATGGACCTGGAGTGTATTATGCTCAGTGGAGTATGTCAGACAGAGAAAGACAGAGCAATGTGATTTCACTTACATGTGGACTCTAAAGAACAAAAGAAACAAACAAAACAGAAACAAACTCACAGATACAGACAACATTTGGATGGTCGCCAGATGGAAGGAGTTTTGGGGGGGGTGAGTGAAAAAGGGGAAGGGATTAAGAAGGACAAATTGGTTGTTACACAGTAGTCATGAGGATGTAGGGGACAGCATAAGGAATACAGTCAGTAATACTGTAATAACTGGTGTCAGATGGGTACTACATTTATCAGGGTTAGATGGCGGGGGATTGGTGGGGCAGGGTTAAAAAGGTAAAAGTATAAAGAAGTATACATTGGTAGTTACAAAATAGTCATGGGGACAGTAAACTAAAGCATAGGGAATACAGTCAATAACTGTGCATAGTGCCAGGTGGGTACTAGAATTGTCACGGGGGTCATTTCTTAAACTATAAAAGTATCTAACCATTATGCTGTATACCTGAAATTTATATAAAATAATATAATATTGAATGTCCAAATTAAGTGTGAAAAACTAAAAAATAAAAACATCCAAAAAATTTTTAAAATTTAGCGAATTAGTGAATTAAGATCACTTATAATTACATATAGAATAGTTAATATTTTCAAATTTTATGTAAACTCATTTATATTTTTACAGTGTTTGCTTATAAAATCATCATATACTATTTGATGCCAAAGTATAATTTTTAAAGAATTATACTTAATATTTTTTTGTTCTAGCAATTACTTTCATATAATCCTCATTTGTTCCTTTGGAAATCTGAGAATAAATATAACAAATATTTTGAATGAAATTGAATATAAACATATTCGAATATCTTTGGTTCTTTTTAGGTGTATGGGATATAAAATTACTTACACAAGAAAACATAATGATGCCTAAAGGGAACATAAATATTGTAGATCCTAAGTAATTATACTCTGCAATGTTCATAGAATTGGTTAATCATATTCGTGACTAGCAACACATTCACTAAATTTCCAATACACCTTCCGTGCTAGTGAACAATGACAATGTTGCCAACACAACAATTTAGTGTTGTTGGGAATCTAGGTGACTTTAGTTGACTTAGATGTAAGAAGGCCTAATGTAATGCATTTGCACTTACGATATGGTCCAGAGCCTGAGAAGACAAGAAAAGCAACCTGGGATGGTTCACTTTGTTTGCATAAGTGGATGGCATAAGTGAAGGTGAGACCACAATTTAAATTGTGAAACAGTTTGCTGTTAGGTTCTCCACTGCTGTGTGTTCGTCCTCGAGAACCCAGAGCCCATATGCTGCCTAGAGCCTTCCTACCAGGGACATTCTGTTACCTGTGGGTCTCACAGCAGTGTGTAGGAGAGCTAAATCTGAATTTTAGTTAAATCCCATGAGGTTAACCATTATCCTATTTTTTAATGTAGTTTCTTGAATTATCCCTGAGAGTTAGAGACATGTCCTTATGAGTGATGAAGAATGCTTAGACAAAATCTGGGGAAATTTAATAGAACTTTTTGGGTCCAGTATAGAGCTGATATGTAAAAGCCATTTTTGTTGCGTTGGAACTAAGATTTGGAATTGTCAGCCCCACCAAAACCTCTGATTCTATCCTTGAAATCTGATTCTAGAAAAGAAGAAAGAAAATTAAAAAAGGAATATTGAAGTAGAATGCAAGCTCTATGATAGCAAGATTTTTTAAAACTGTTTTGTTTACTAGTGTATCCACAGGGCCTGGAAAAGTGTCTGGGATATAACCATTCAGTAAATATTTGTGGAAGAAAGGCAAGAAGAAAAGAACAGAAGAGAGGAGAGAAATGCAAATGTTAAACACCACCTAATTATACCCTCAAATTTACTCTGTTGCATTTTATTCTTTCGAAGAACTAAGTGAAGGAAAGGCAGTTCTAGGGTGAGGGATGAATAACCAGGGAGATCTGAGAATGGGGGTGGAGAAGGTAAGAAATGAAATACAAAGTAAGAAAAGAAAAAAGGTGGGGTAGCTGCAGCAGACATTGCCAGAGCAATTACAGCACAAGAGGAAATGAGTTAGAGGCCTGTGATCCGTGTTGAGTTGTCACTCAATTAGTTAAGGATTTACGGTGGTTAAAGAGTGCCAGGACCCACTTAGGAGTGTCTGCCAGGAAAGACTCTCCCACATAAACCTGGGGCTACATCTGTTATCTACAGGTGCACCCTGTATGGAGTATCCCTGCCCAGGTGATTCAACCCACTTTCTTTTCTTACACCACCTGTCCAGGATAACTCACTCATGTTTTGGATCCTGGACTCATGCATCACAGAATCATATAGATGAGAGAGTAATGCCAGCATTAAAGTGTTGAACTATTGTCACACGCACTGCAAAGTTAGTAAGCGAGGATGTGCACACTTGCAGAAGAGCAGCAATCAGATAGTCTCCTCTACCCCCTACATTCCACTTTGGCCAGAGGCACCTCCTCAGTCCTGTAGCAGCTACATGATCTTGGGCTTTCTGACAAACCTAGAAATCAGATTACTGACCTCACTAAAATGTTAGAACTACCTGTTATTATATGTCGTAAAGCTCGTTTGAAGTTTTATGCTTCAAAAGTGTTGTTAGTATCTTAAAGATATACATGTGCACAGCATGTGCTGAACCATAGCATGCAATAGTTCAAAGAAGTAAGAATATCTTTAAAAATTATTTAATGTTACCTTTTCTAGGTTGCAGGCCGATACCTTGAAACACATAAGGGCCCCACCTAAAAGGACAGTGTTTTTCTGAGTCTCGGGGCTTATGCAGCGTACTTATTTAGCACAGCCCTGGGCATATAACGAGCATTCAATAACATTGGTTTTTTTTTTTTTCACTGTTATTAACTATGTTTTTAATTAATGCTCACAATATTCCCATTAGCCTTACTTAAGACTAGATGTACCAGTTTCCTGAAGAACAGTGAAAGATGTGCTTACAGTTGGATGCTAAAAACCATTATAAACATTATATTAAGAACATATCAAACTTCTGGTTGGTCTGAAATGCCACATTAAAAAAACATAAAGCCAGAATTCTACAGATTTTTAAACTGCTCTAACAAGCATAACTTTGCTATATGACTCAAAATCGTACGATCTCGCGCCTAAGATTTTGATTACACAAGATTAGATTACTGCAGTCTCTTTTCCTTTCCCGAAATAGCACATCTTCTAAGAAATGGAACCCTTAAAACATAATAACGACCCTTGCTGACCTGTGGCAATGTCACCAATTTTCCAGAAAGGGGTTGGATCAATTTATGATTTCCCATTTCCTGTCACAGTTCAGGCGTACTTTGAATGTTTTTATGAGGTTATTCTAGCTATAATTCTAGAAATCCTGCTGGGGGAATAGGAAAGAGAATGTCTAGACACCAATTACGGATAATTTTAGAAGGTGGAAGGATTTGGGTGTCTTTGGGGTCATTTTCCAAAGCTATGTCACTGAAAACATGATTTAACACACGTTGTTTGAGGCTGACCAGCTGTGTTCTTTGAGTGCACAGAATTGAAGGAAATTAAATTCTTACAATTTCTAAAAGATGTTTTAGGAATTTAAGTGTACTCAACAGTTGCCTTGTATGTAACCTACTGGTCCCACCTTAATTATTAGATCTCTGCTCTAACAGGCACAACCTAATCTAGTACCTTTCATCTATTTCTATTGAAAGATTGTTGAATTTCACCAAAATTAGCATTATTTATCAATATATCTTGTTTATCTAGCCATCCAGCCATTTAATTCATCCATCCACCCATCCACCATTCATTCATTCATTCATTCATTTATTGACAGTTATTTATTCACTAATTAATAGTGAAATGAACAAGTGAACAAATCAGCACACCTTTGTAGAACTTTTTATCTCCTATATAATTGGGAGAGGTAAACTTTGCAAACGCATATGAATTAAACACAGTCCCTGTTGTCAAACATATCACATTTGTATTTATGAGCCCGAAAACACTGGTTTCTAGTTCTGTTTTTGTTGTTTTTGTTCTCCCCACTTAAAATAGTTTTCGCTCTGCTCCCTATCTTTCTCTGACATGGACTTCGTTTTCCACACTTGGGTCACTGTGGGCTCTAACCTTTGTAACTTTTCATTGGTGTCCCATGTGAATTTATTTTAAATGTGCTAACAATCAACTAATCTTCAGTGTTTCTAAGACTTTCTCACTACCTCCACCAAAGTATGCCAAATGTTAGAATAACAGCCCGATTTCCCTTCGGGAGGATTTTCTTTGCCCATTGAATACAGTCTAATGTCCTATAAAATACCGTCTGTAGGTGCCCACAGGTATACTGGTACCTGCCCAATTCTCTTGCCTTCCCCTCTCCCACATCCTACCTTGTTGCTCCTCGTTTCTTTCCTGTTGCATTACCTGCATCACCACATGTAATTTTCAAACAGAAAACCCAAACTGATACGGTCTCTAGTATTTGGAAAATCTCTAGATCTCTAGGGATCATTTATAGAGTCTTGCTTCTGACATTTTTATGGCAATCCTGGGAAATATGTGTGCTCATCCTTCAGTCCTCTTAACTTTATAGGGGCACCTTGGGCACTTTGGGCCCACTGAAGTGTAGCCACTGTCCACTGAAGCTGCCCTCTTCGTGTGACAAAAAGGGCTCGGCCTTCCGGGGACTTCCATATCCTGAAGCCGTGCTGTGTTCTTTGCTCATATGCAGGCACTCCTTCCCGGCAGTGCTGTCTGCTCTGTGGATTTAGGAGTCGTGCCACCTCTTTGCCCAGTGTCTTAGAGAAACTGAAATAGACTATCACTTTCTATTTTCATTTAAAATTCTTACCTTGAAGACTGAGATGGGAACTCATGGGAGCTGGGGTTTGGAAAGATGGCAATTAAAGAAAATCATATTTATGTGATTACACTCTGGTAGTGGTGATTTAAGACTATTCTTTGTGAGCCAAACACATTTCCTTTGATTCTACCCTGAGAGGTTTTGAAATGAGTCCGCAGAGACAAACACCTGCTCACCTAAATAATGCATTTGAGTCTCATTGAAGATTTGCCTCAGTGTCTAAAATATTTAGCCGTTTAAAAGGTCAAGTGGGAAGCACTTGCAAATTACATGATTGTATTTGCCATTTCCCTCTTCTATTATATTGAATAATACTCATTCTTTCTGGTGTACAGGTGTGCCAATTTCTGAGTCTTCTGGAAATTTAAAATTTCCTACCTACATATAATGGATGATCATCTATTGGTCACTACTCTCAACACTAACATTCTTCTACTGTAAAATAAAGAGCTTTCCCTTTCCCATGATGTCCACTTCTCAAAGGGACAAGTGTCATTTAACCAAAGTGTCTGTTAACAATTACTAGATAAAGAAATTATAGTAGATATATACAATGAAATATTTTCCAGCCTGACAAAGAAGGAGACTCTGCCACTTGCAATGACAATGGACAGTATGCCTAGTGAAATAAGCCAGATGCAGAAAGACAAAAAAAACTACATAATCTCACTTACATGTGGAATCTAAAAAACAGAATACATTCATGCAGAGTGACATCTCCTGTGAATGCAGCGCTATGGTAGAAACCCTATGAACTGAGTGCGAGGATACGTTTGTAGTAGTGTCACATCTTACTTAAGGACTATTTTTTAAAGTCAGCAAATAAGGTCAAAATAGTATTGTCAAAATTCATCTCAAAAAAATTCCTTAAACTATCCATAATGTCCAGTATATATTGTTCACTATATTTATCTAAATATGGGTTTATGAACATATAGTACTTACCATAACATAGGCTACATGTTAAATATTCTACATTATTTTACTTGCCAAAAAGAAAGAATACATATAATTGAAATTGTACAAGTTAAATATATACACATATGTAAAATATATTTTTATTTTAAAAACCACTTAAAATCTGTTTTTATCTGGTGAAAGTATCCTGAATTAATGAACCCATTGGAAAGAAAAGTATAAGTAGTGATGATCACAATCACTTAACTATGGAAAAACGGGAAAGTGCTCTGTGTTGAGAATGAGGAACTTTTAGACACAATTACGTGAAAAAAAGTGATTCCAAATCTTGTGACTTCAAAATTTTATCTTCTCAAAACTGACCCAGCGCAGTCAAGTGTCTGCTCTTTGGGGCTCATTCCACAGGTTGTGTTTATAACATGTTGGGTTAACCATTTTAAATTCTCCATCCCTGCCACAAATGTCAGTGACCTACCTGGACGGTACCTGCCTGGCTCCAGCCACGTCACACATACAGGGCCCTAAGCGGAACCTTCGTGTGGCTCTTGTGTGCTCCAGTTCAGAGTGGGGAAAAGGCAGAAAAAATGACTAGTCTCCAAAAGAGAGAATTTCTTTTTTTCTCAGTGAAGCTCTAATGCGTATCATCTTTGACCTTTAAAACATACTCTTTATTAATAAAATTCAGTAGATACCCTTCTTTTTCCCTAAAGAAATGTGTTTAAGAATTCATGGTAGGTTTAAACGTTTGGAGGAAAGCCAGGTGGTACGTGCAACAGCTGCTGCTTTACTAAGATTGCTCATGCTCTGAGCACATAGCGGACTCCACGAGGGCCAACTGCACCTTCAAGATGTTGGGGAGCGAAGTGCACGACCACAGACATGGGGTGGCAGTGGGAAGTGGATGTGGAACTGGGGACAGTTTGGGGGCTTTTGTTTTTTAACTGAGAAAGTAAATTCTTGGTGCAGACCCTCAGCCCTATTTCAAAAGCTGCTAGCTTTGAAAGGGCCATCTTGTTTTCTGATTCCCATTCAGAACGAGACATTTTCAGGGGGACACAATATTTCCTGAGAACATGCTGAGATGATCTATTGCATTTTGATAGTGTCAGTGGTCTTGTGACTCCTTTGTGTGCCTTTCAGGTCTGATTGTGAGAAACAGGTCGCCTTGCAAAAAACGCTGAATTCTTAGCCCATTTGCCAGCCCCAGTACCAGAGGATCTCATTTGGAGATTTACTCACGGTTTTGAACCTGGGTCCTATTTGACGGTGGTGTCTGTTTGATCAACAGGGAATCCAGATGTGATTGCTTGCACCAAGCTTCATTCTCCTCTAACAAGAACTTATTTCTGCTGGCAAGAAAAAACAGAGTATTTTCTCAAAGCAAGAATTCTTGTCATTGTCTAACAGTTCTTACCCTTATCTAAGTATGGTGCATGAGTCAAAGACGCAGACTTTGTAGATGCCAAATGGGTCCATATTCAAGATAATTCTCACAATAAAGGGTTTCAGGCTTAGATGATTCCGAAATGATAGCAAATCTTACATTTGTATTTCTATACTCTCTAGAGGATTCAAAAAAGATAAGCCTTTATATTTATCATTCACTCTGAATTTATAGGGTCTTAGGGTGCTTTTTTGTATACGTGGCATTCCTTAAGCCTGACATAAAACTAACCTGTCTCCCCATGTATGTTACCACCTATGACCAGCATCTTGGATCTACAAATCTAAATCAAAATTCAGAACAGGAAACAAACAAATTGTGGTGTGGGTCACTTACTTGCTAGGGTGATTTGACAACTTACATTAAGAAATGGGGTTTAAAGAATATCTGATATATATTTTTCTTTCTTAAGAATTAAAGGATAGAAAATGTGAAATAAATTAATTGGAGAAACATCACAATCTTTAGGAGGCATGAGAACGTGCCCAGCTGAGCATGCTCTCCAGTGTTCAGAAAAGATGCTACAGTTCTGCCTGCTCATGAGGACAGATTCCCTCCCTCACCCAGAAGTGCATTTTATTCACAAGGTGCTACCTTAATTTAAATGAAGTTTAAATTTAATGAGAGATCAGGCAGCTGGTAGTCTACACCATATACCCTATGCCAAAAGATGCCATTATCATTTACACATGGAAGGTTTTTTCATTTGTTTGTTTTTGTTTTGTTTTGTTTTTTTAGAATACTCAGTGTTGTTATCAACATCTGTTTAATCCCCCAGAGGAAACAAACACATTTGTCATCTTTCTCTCCTTCCCTGACCAAATTCTTAGAAAATTAAACAACATATTTGGTTTGATATTATATACTAAAATATATGCATTTCCATGCAGTATGTGCCTTTGTCACTTAAACATGCTGAAAGATGTCATACCTGAGGTCTAAGTAATATTCAACAGTCTGTATTCTGTCTTTCTCTGCTATTCCTATGACATTGTTTCTGCAATGAGATGCTCTCTCTAGCATCTGCTGTGTTTACTCTCTTACTTGTGTAATTGCTATAGGCTTCATTCCTGGCCCTTTTTTCTGAACACTTGTAAATACTTAAATCCGTTAATGGATAAAGAACAAAGTTTTCTACTGAACACTGGTTTTACATGTTTTAAATTCCTACGCTTGCAGATTGTGTGTGTGTGTGCGCGTGTGTGTGTGTGTGTGTTTCATGAGATAGACAACAGCATCTTTTAAAAAATATTTCTTATTTTTCAATTACAGTTGACATACAACATTATATTAGTTTCAGGTGTACAACACAGTGATTAGACACTTATAAACCCTGACAAATCTAGTACCCATCTGACACCATACATAGTTAGCACAATATTATTGAGTGTATTTCTACTGCTGTACTTTACACCCCATGACTATTTTGTAACTACCAATTTGCACTTCTTAATCCCTTTCCCTTTTTCACACATCCCAACACTCTTCCCATCTGATAATCCTCAAATTGTTCTCAGCATCTATGAGTTTGTTTCTGTTTTGTTCGTTATGTTCTTCCAGATTCCACACGTAAGTGAAATCGTATGCTATGTATTGTTCTCTATTTGACTTACTCCCCTCAGCACAATACCCTTCACATCTATCCATGTTGTTGCAGATGGCAAGATTTTATTCTTTTTTATGACTAACTCATATGTTACCCATTCTTTTTTATTTTAATTAAATTTATTGGCATGACATTAGTTAGTAAAATCATATAGATTTCAACTGCACAATTTTATAAAACATTATCTATATTGCATTGTGTGTTCACCACTCAAAGTCAATTCTCTGTACATCACCATATATTTTGACCACTTTACCCTCTTCTACCATCCCCCCTTCCCCCTTGTCCTCTGATAACCACTAAACTGTTGTCTGTGTCTATTCAGAGCCAGTGGATGCTTTTCAATCAATACTCCTTGTATTTTGAAGCTTGACATTCTTCTCTCTTGATCTCATAATATCTGTCTAGCTCTTGTTGAAAACCTTTCTCTAGTATAATTTATTGGCCTCTAATTTACTCCCCATTTCTTCTGGTAATCTTCAAGGGTTTCATCCTACACTCTTCTATTTTAATTCTACATACTCTCTCTGGTGGATGTCATCAATGCCTATATTTTAATCTAGCTTTTACTAAAGCAATGACTCCACAATGTAATACTTTGGTCTACACTTCTCTACAGAGCTTCATATTCATATAATTAATATCTTATGGGACCTTTCCACCTGTGTATCCTGTATTTACTTCAAACCCAACTGCATGCCCTAAGTTCTCAGAAAAAAGGATGAAGAATAGATCCGTTACTGTGAATGAATCAAAATGTTGAATGGGGTTTTAGGCTGAGTTACACTGTGATATTCTTGCTTTTTTTTTTTTTTTCATTTTTATTGTTAGACTTATTGGGGTGTATTCTTGCTTTTTTAAGGTGAAGTCATTCAATGGGACTCATGCTTATGTACCACACAGATACCATCTAGGGAACTCTATTCCTCTTTGTCCGGATGCTTAAGCCTGCTTTAAATGAGCTCGGATAAGAAACATTGCCATTCATTGGTAAGAGCTGCATGCCAGCTGGGTATCAACACTAAGCAGACCTCTAAGCAAAGAGATAAATGATGATCAGCCTTTTCATGACATTATTACCAATAGTTCCATAAAATCATGTCTAGATTCATTATTTCTCTTCGTTACTGGTTAATTGTAGTTACAATACTTTGTAAGTAGCACTTCATAAAAACAAATGCCATAAAATCCCAGAAAAGTCTTTTAAATTAAAATTTGACTTTTGTGTTAGATTCACTCATATAAAAGCATAAAACAAATATCCATGTTTGACTCTTATTTTCAAGGTAAATTATACAATAATTTTAAAAATGGATTTCCAAATAAAGTAAATGTGCTCCCTAACAACAATAAAACTGATATTTTAAAATACTAATATTTTTGTAATAATTCTTACATATCCAAAATTTTCCAAGAGAAGAATAAAAATATATTACAGAGCAGCAGTACTTAAAATGGTGAAGTACAAATAACAGAATAAAGTTCAAAAAGTAAGCCAAACATACATGCATTAAATATGTAATGAAGGTGGTATTTCAAATCAGTAGGTGGAATAGTTAATAAATGTTTGAAAACAATTACCTTATTTTTTATCCCTACTTCATACCAGAAAGAAAAATAATTGCCAGAAAAATTAAAGCATAAATAAAAAAATAAATAGGAAATCAACTCACATAAACTTTAAGTAAAAATTATAAGGAAACATAAACCAGACATTATTACTTATTTTACTAAATGTTAATCCAATGTCATCTCCATCCTCTGAATTTGGAAGTGTTTTGTGGTTTAGTTGGTCAAAGCAATGCCTTCATTTCTTCTGTTCTCATGTAATAACTTGGAGAAGCACTTCATGAAAAGTAATGGTAGAGGGTTAATGAGAGTATCCTTTAATTCTGAATTCAAAGGATATGCTTCTCAAGTTCCTTCTCTGTTAGAATCATTTTGTTCATTCATGCTCTAAAAAACACCCCTAAAGAATTAGACCCTGATAAGGAATGTAGGAAATGAAGGGGAAGTTGTTATTTGACCAAAGAAAGAAAACTTTTTTATAGTTAAATTTACTGGGGGAACAATGGTTAGTAAAAATTACATATTTTCCAGGTGTATAATTCTATTTGCATTACATGTTCAAAGCCCAGAGTAGAAGGAGAATTTGGATGCAAGGGCCCATGTTGCCTTTTCCTCTAAGAATTGCTCAGATTTTTAAACAAATCTAGGACAAGGCATAAGTAAATATTCTAGACCAATGTGAAAATTCTGAGGCAAAGAACACAAAGAAGGAAGAAAAATCCTGGACCTAATATTTACCCTAGAAATAGATTTAATGTAGAAGATGCAGTATTTTAAGGCAAACCTGTATTTTCAGGGAAATAAAATGAAGGATCAGAGCTATGAGAAGAGATTACAATTATTTTTGTAGAAGGACAAGTAAGATTTCCTCCATTGGAAGCAGGATATAAGATAATTGAGTCTACCAAAATAAAGTAAAATAATAAAACAACAAAAAGAAATAAAAAGAACTGATGAAGGGAATGAGATTTAAAAATAACAAATGTGGAAGACAAAATATGGAAAGCCAACATGCAAACACGAATTACCAAGGAACAAAATGGAAAAGATTTTATACTCAAGTTCGGGATGCAAACGAAAAAATAATACCATTGGATATTCAGAGTACTTTTGGTATTACAAGCAAAATCAATCATAAGAAGTCAGCACTGACACATAGTCTGGAGGAAATTTTAAATTACAAGATAAAAATTTTTTCAAGTCATCTTGCAAAGAAAATTTGCTTTCAAAGGCATTAAAATCAGGACCTCTTTGAACCTCATCACAAATATCGCTGGCAGTTCAGGGCCTGGTATCTGAAAGGAAAAGATCTTAACAAAAAACTCAGTGATGTGTCCTTCTATGTACAGCTATAGAATTGTAGTTTTGGAACTGCAAGATCTCAGACAATGGTACATCCAAGAATTTTTTCTGTAAAATACACAGAGGTATATAATCTGAACCACAAAGCTGAATGATATGTAAACTCTCCAATTAGATAATGGACCAAGGGAAAACAAAAAAAACACCTTTGATGATTATTGAAACCATGATCTCATCATAGAAGAAAATCACTAACATGCATGGTTATTGCTTAATAATAGTAAAATAAGGGTTCTGCAAGGAGAAGAGGGGCTGCTGATGAATCTAAATAACTACAGTGATTTTTAGAATAACATTTAAAATGATAAAACCAAAGTTGGTTTAAAGATAAAAAAATTGGTGTGTCAGATGCTGGAATTTAATTAATGAGCCATGAGAAGACATATGGCTTTGAGGTTACACCCTACCTTCTCTAGAAGACAATTAATATGAAGAAAAATATAAATACATAATTACAGCATTAGAAAAAATAAAGGGAGACTGAATTAATCATTGTGAAACAATGACTACTATTTATACTAGTTTATGTGAAAAGTGCATATATATGTGAATATTTCCTGCACGTGATGGTGAAAGCCATAGGACTCAAGAATATTGGGAGAAACATAGCCTCTTAACCACCTTCCCAAATGGGAGGCTTGGACCAGACAATGACAAAGCTTTTCAGCGGGACAACCAGCGAGCGTTTTAGGCAGGTGGGCTAGCGTCCTGGTACAATCTCTGCACTTGCCCACTGCAGCACCAACCAGAAGCAGCCACAGATGACACACGAGCGTATCTGACAAGCAGC
>PVJL010017847.1:0-17312 GCA_004026885.1 Lyroderma lyra
TGGACACCGCCGGGCGGGGACGCGCTGTTCTCTGCTGCCACCTAGTGCGCGTCTTAGGGATAACCGCTGTCTGCGTGTCGCCCGTAAACGCTGTGATTCTCTGCTCAGTCCGTGGGCAGCTGTGCAGCGGTCACTCTCCCGCGTGTTTCCTTAGACACTGGGACTGCCCACGTCACCAATGTCAACCTCACCTGAAAGGAGGAAAACTTAGTAAATTATACATAAACATTTTACCCTCATGGTTCATTCTTAAATAACAGAAAGTTAGTTATGAAGAACGAAAAGGATACTGACTGGAAACGTGAGGTTTTGCTGTAGAAGAGTTTCCCCAGGTCCTTGGCCAGAGACACTGGGACCAAGTCAGATGGCGAGATCAGGCACCAACTGTGAGTACACCTGTGGGTTTGTTGTGACAAACTGCTGAGGTTTAGATTTATGTTTTTCTGCTTCAGTGACCGACTACATTTAGAACACAAACTGATTGACTTTTATGCTGCAAAATGTTTTAATCTTAATTTAGTTAAATGTGTCTTAAAGGAAACTCAGGTTTTTTTTCTTCTTAAGTCCCATACTTTGAATTTATTCCTATGGAATTTGTTAACAGTAGCCCAACAGGAAGGACTGCTTGTTGGTGGGAGAGACGGTTGTTTTATGGTTTCTGTTCTTTTCTCAGAAGATAAACTGAACTCACTTTATTGCACTGCTTTCTCTTTGGAATGAATTGTCCGGTTTCAGCTCTGACCTTTGTCACCGATCTTTCCACACGTACTTCAGCCCATCAGTCGTCTTCTCTTCACACATGCAGTCAGTGCTGGTTCTATTCCTTGTGTTTACAACATGTTCACGTCTCAGTGAGCAAAGTAGCATCTCTTTTGGGTCATCTTTTCAGCTTATTGTCACATTGTTTCCCACCACCACATTTCCCACTTTGGAAATGACCTTCCTCTTACATCTTTCTCTTGTTCACCACTTAATCCCTCATTAACTCAGTGGGAGCCCTCGTCTACACCTGTCAGTCAACTCAACCCACAGCATGGCTGACCCTCCAGAGGCTACTTGTCTTCATGTCTCTGCAGTGGTCTCCATGGTGGTCACCCATCATCCTTGAAATTCTCTCACTTCTGAATGCCACATGCACTAAACTCTGCTGATCTGTCCCCTAACCTCATGCTGCTCTTCTGGCTTCAGGAACCCCCTGCCCTACACCAGCAGTCACAGTAGGCTGCATTGGTCTTGATTTGACTCTCCTTCCCCCCTTTTTAAAAACTCTCTTTAATGCACTGTGGAATTGTATGCCTGAAACCTATGTAATCCTTGCTAACAGATGTCACCCCAATAAGTCTAACAATAAAAATGAATTAAAAAAAAAAAAAGACAAAAAAAAATAAATAAAAACTCTCTTGGCTGTTTGGTCTAGCTTCCACTGCCATGATTTCAGATGGTACTTCTGATCAACTGGTTTCTGTTTTGTATCATCTGGTCAGAATTCCTCATTTAACTTCATGTTCATCACTACATGTGGTTCTTGGCTGTTTTCATTTGAATGCACCAGTAAAACCTAAACTGAAGATTTCCCAAACTGAGTGAATTCTATTCGCCCTGTATCCTCCCCTTCATAGTGACTTTCCAATGTAAGGCAGTCCCAGTCTCCCAGTCACACAGACAAGAATGGATCAATCTTCCTCTTTTTTCCATATTCAAGCAATTGCCACCTAGGCAGACGTAGCCACCCCAATCTATTTTCTATCTATTCCCCCATTTCTTAATCCACTGTATTATTGGTCAGTGTTATCCAGAGATAGAGCGCCAATAAGATGTGAAGATATAGAGAAAGGGATTGATTGTAATGAGTGGGCTTGTGAGACTATGGAGGCTGCAAGTCCCAAATCATCAGGGTTAGTTGGCAGACTGGACTTCCAATAAGAGCCAATGCTACAGTTCAAGTCCAAATCCTTGTAGCTACTATAATAGCTTATGTTTGTAGATCTCTGTATTTTTCAAAGGCCTTTCTGTCTATACCATTTAATTTGATTTTTGATTGGTGATTCAATCACCTTCTTAGAGGTCTGTTCATATATTCTATTTATTTGTGATTTAGGATTGGTCAGTATTGTGTTTCTAAAAAACAGTGCAAGATGCTACTATATTTGTGCTATTTTAAATTTACAAATACTGTAATAATATTACACTGCATAAATATTTTATGTAAATGTGATTGTAAGTACTTGCACAACACATGGACACTGAGACACACTCGCTCTGACTCATATGGCTATCTTTCTGTCTCTCTTTCTCATGGACACACACAAGAACACACATGTTGTCATCTGTATGCACATCTCTGTCTCTCTCTCACTCAGAAACCCCAAAACACACAGACACCCACACACACCTGCACTCACTCATATGCCCATCTTTTTCTGTCTCATGCAAGCACACGCACACATGCATAGACATGCTCTGAGTTTTATGCACAACTGTTCACATGTCTTTCTCTCAGAAATGCAAATACAGAGACACCTACATACATCTGCTGACTCATGCCCATCTTTCTCTCTTTTTCTGTGCCTCTCTCACTCACTTTCATACATGGTGACACACACACACACACACACACACACTCTGATTCATATTCACATTTGTTCTGTCTTTTTAACTCTTCAATGCGTAGACAAACAGACATCTCTAGGCTTCTTTTATGTGCAGTCTACAACTTAATATGGAATGGCTAAAAAATCTTTAATGCATCCAAATGCTGATGAATGAATGTGTGCTGACTGTATCCTGATGCAAACAAAGGCACTTTGAATACTTGGGCTGCCCACAACTGAGAAAGGACTGAAGAGATCTGTGCAAACACAAGTAATTTTTGTGAACAGGATGTGGGCACCATCGGATTGAGGTAACATGCCCTATTCCTAGTCCCCCTAGGTTGAAGGTTCACTTGAATCACCTGTTACTAGTTATCTCTGCACACAGCCCCATCCTGTTAAGCCTTCTAAGTAAAATGGCTGAGAAGAGGGACTCAGGACATAGCTTATTCCAAGATGGTTTCTCCCTCTGACACTTGACCAAACTTTTCTGTCTTGAGTAGTTATTCCACACATCTCAAGTGAGTCACAGCTGCCGGGAGAATCCCAAGTGCTGACACAGATATGATATGAGTGCAAGACATACACCCAGAAGAAACTCAGTGGCAGCATCCCATGCGGAAGTCTGGTAAGGGACAGTCCCTGCTCACTCTTTGAGAAAGGGACCGACGCATGTAGTACAGAGTAAAACACACACACGAACAGGAACACACACATGCACATCTGTGATTTGTATGTACATCTGCCCACATGTCTTGCTCAGAAATGGAAAAAGACAAAGTCACTAAAACACACCAGCTCTGACTCATTAACCCATTTATATCTCTGCCTCTGTCTATTTGTGTCCCTTGAACATGCACAGAAACACACAAATACATGAAGGCTCATGTTATGATTCCCATGCATGCTTCCATATGTCTCAGGCTCAGAAACCCCCCCCCCACCCAAATCAACATCCACACATACACACACACACACAGGCACTTACATGTATGCTTGTATTTCTATCTGGCTCTGTGCATTTCTGCCTAATGTATGCACACATGCACACATATAATAATTTATCTCAACATATTTCCATATGCCTGACTCGCTCAGAATCACAAAACCATCATGTCATACACACACATTAACACTGACCACTATGCCTGAATTTCTTTCTGGCTATGTGCATTTCTGTGTAATGTACACACACATGGACAAACCTAAACATGCAGAGAGATGTACTAATTTATTTGCACATATTTCCATGTGGCTGACTCACTAAGAATTGCAAAAACACCACGTCATACACACACCTGAAATGACATCTATGCCTGCATTTCTTTGTGGCTCTGTGCATTTCTGTCTAATGTACACACACATGTGTACCCTTAAACATGCACATAGTTGTAATAATTTGTTTGCACATATTTTCATAGGGTTGACTCACTCAGAATCACAAAAACACACCATGTTATAAGCACCCATTTGCACTGACGCCTATGCCTGCATTTCTTTCTGGCTCAATGCCTTTCTGTCTAATGTCCACACACATGTGGACCACTGAACATGCACACACATGTAATAATTTATTCGGACATATTTTTAAATGGTGACTCGCTCATAATCTCAAAAACACCAGGTCATAAGCACCCACATACACTGACGCCTATGCCTGTATTTCGGTTTGGATCCATGCATTTCTGTCCAATGTCCGCACACGTGTGCACCTCTGAAGATGAACATATCATAATAATTTATTCACACATATTTCCATATGGCTGACTCGCTCAGAATCACAAACATACCACGTCATACACACCCACCTGCACTGACGCCTGTTCCTGCATTTCTGTCCACTCTGTGCATTGCTGTCTAGTGTACGCACACATGTCCACCCCTTAACATGCACACACAATGTAATAATTTATTAGCACATATATCCATATGGATAATTAAGTCCAGAAAAACACCAGGTAATACACACCCACAGACAACTATGCACAGACAACTATGCCTGCATTTCTGTCCGGCTCTGTGCATTTTTGTCCAAAGTATGCACACATGAGCACCTCTGAACCCACACACACGTAATAATTTATTCGCACATACATCCATGTGGCTGATTCACTCAGAATTGCTAAATCAACATCATACACACCCAGCTGCACAGACATTTATGCATGCATTTCTGTCCGGTTCTGTACATTTTTGTAGAATATATGGACATATATGTCCCCCAACCATGCACAGACATGTAATAATTTACCCGCACATTCATTTATATGGCAGATTAAATCAGATTCAAAAGTCATTTTGTCATACAAACCCATCTGCACTGATGCCTATGTGTGCGTTTTATCAGGCTGTGAGCATTTCTCACTAATGTATGCATACATGGTGACCCCCTGAACAGACACACATTTAATAATTTATTTGCATAGTTTCATATGGCTGATTTGCTCAGAATCGCAAAAACAGCAGTTGATACACACCCACCTGCAGTGACGCCTGTGCCTGCTTATTTGTTATGCTGTGTGCATTTCTGTCCATTATGTGCACACATGTGCACCCCAGAAAAGGCACACACATGTAATCATTTATTTGCACATGCCCTCATATGACTGACTTGCTCAGAATCCCAAATACCCCACCAGATACACACCAAAATCCACTGACACCTATGCCTGCATTTCTGTTCAGCTCTGTGCATTTCTGTACAATGTGCACACACATGTGCATCCTGGGAAAGGCAAACTGATCTAACAGTTCATTTCCACTAACTTCCATGTGGCTGACTTGCTCAGAATCACATGAATCCCACTAGACATGTGCCCAACTGCAGTGCCGAATATGACTGCTTTTCTGTCCAGCTCTGTGCATTTATGTCCAATGGACGCACTCATCTGCACCCCTGAACAGGCACACACATGTGATTGTAACACCCCCACCGGCACTGCTGCCTATGGATGCATTTCTGTCAGGCTGTGTGCATATCTGTCCAATGTATGCAATCATGTGCACGCCTGAACATGCACACACACACGTAAAAATTTATTCACATATAGTTCCATTTGTTTGAGTTGCTCAGACTTGCAAAAACAGTAGGTGTTACACACCCAGCTGGACTGACTCCTATGCCTGCATTTATGTCTGGCTGTGTGCATTTCTGTAGAATATATGACTATGTGCATTTCTGTCTAATGTGCACACACATGAGTACCCCTGCAAAATCACACACACGTAATAATTTATTCACACATACATCCATATGGCTGACTAGATCAGAATCACAAAAACTATACGTCATACACACCCACCTGCACTGATGCCTATGTGTGCATTTCTGTTTGGGTGTGTGCATATCTGTAGAATATATGTACATATATGAAGCCCTGACCATGCAGACACTTATAATAATTTATTTTCACAAACTTCCATATGACGGACTTGCTCAGAATCGCAAAAATACCACTACATATACACCCAACTACACTGACCCGTATGGCTGCTTTTCTGTCCGACTCTGTGCATTTCTGTCCAATGTGCACACACATGTGCATCCTGGAAAGGCACATTGATTTAACAATTCATTTACACATACTTCCATGTGGCTGACTTGCTCAGAATCCCAAAATGAGCAGGTCATACACCCCCACCTGCACTGACGCTTTTGCATGCATTTCTCTCTGGCTGTGTGCATTTCTGTCCAATGTACGTACACATGTGCACCCCTGAACATGCACACACACACGTAAAAATTTATTCACATATGGTTCCATATGGGTGAGTGGCTCAGAATTGCAAAAACAGTAGGTGTTACACACCCACTTGCACTGACGCTTATGCGTGTATTTCAGTCAGGCTGTGTGCATTTATGTCCAAAGGACGTACACATGTGCACCCCCGAACACATGCACACACATGTAGTAATTTATTTGCACATATATTCACATGGCTAACTTGCTCATAATCACATGAATCCCACTAGGTATGCGCCCAACTGCAGTGCCGAATATGACTGCTTTTCTGTCCAACTCTGTGCATTTATGTCCAATGGACACACTCATGTGCACCCCTGAACAGACACACACATGTGATAGTTTATTGGCACATAGTTTCATATGGCTGATTTGCTCAGAATCGCAAAAACAGCAGTTGAAACACCCACCTGCAGTGACACCTATGCCTGCATATTTGTTCTGCTGTGTGCATTTCTGTCCAATGTGCACACACATGTGCACCCCAGAAAAGGCACACGCATGTAATAATTTATTTGCAAATGCCCTCATAAGACTGACATGCTGAGAATCCCAAATAGCCCACCACATACTCACCAAACAGCACTGACGCCTATGCCTGCATTTCTGTTCGACTTTGTGCATTTCTGTACAATGTGCACACACATGTGCATCCTTGGAAAGGCACACCGATTTAATAATTCATTTCCACATACTTCCATATGGCTGACTTGCTCAGAATCACAAAAAGAGCAGGTTGTAACACCACCACTGGTACTGCTGCATATGGATGCATTTCTGTCAGGCTCTGTGCATATCTGTCCAATGTATGCACTCAAGTGCACCCCTGAACATGCACACACACGTAAAAATTTATTCACATATAGTTCCATATGGCTAAGTGGCTCAGAATCGCAAAAACAGTAGGTGTTACACACCAACCTGCACTGTCGCATATGCGTGCATTTCTGTCAGGCTGTGTGCATTTATGTCTAATGTACATACACATGTGCACCCCTGAACATGCACACACACATAATAATTCTTTCATATATATACATCCATATGGCTGACTCACTCAGAATTGCAAAATCATTGTGTCATACACAGCCAACTGCACTGATGCCTATGCATTTGTTTCTGTCTGATACTGTGCATTTCTGTAGAATATTTGGCCATATATACACCTCTGAACACATACACACACACAATAATTTATTCGCATATACTTCCATATGGCTGACCTGCTCAGATTTGGAAAAACGGCAGGTCATACACACCCACCTGCACTGATGCCTATGCGAGCATTGTTGTCTGGCTTAGTTCTTGTCTGTCCAGTGTACACACACATGTGCACCCCTGAAAAGGCACACAGATGGGATAATTCATTCACACATACTTCTATATGGCTGACTTGCTCAGAATCGCAAAAACAGCAGAGCATACAGACCCATCTGCACTGACGCCTATGCCTACATTTCTGTCCGGCTGTGTGCATTTCTGTCCAATGTACACACACGTGTACACCCCTGAACACGCAGACACTCATCATAATTTATTCGCAAGTAAATCCGTATGGCTGACACGCTTGGACATTCTTTTTTTTTTTTTTTGGCTTTTTGGTATGTGGGTAGCTCCCTGGCTGGGAATCAAACCCAGGCCGCAGCGCTGACAGTGCCAGTGCCAAAGCCTTAAGCCACTACACCATCAGGGAACTCCATGACTCACTTGGAATTGCCAAATCTTAGGTCATACAGACACACGCACTGATGCCTATGTGTGCATTTCTGTCAGGCTTTTTGCATTTCTGTCCAATGGACATACATATGTGCACCTCTGAACACACACACACACACACATGTAATAATTTATTCGACATATATTCATATGGCTGACTTGCTCAGAATCACATAAATCCCACTAGATACGCACACAACTGCAGTGCTGAATATGACTGCTTTTCTGTCCGGCTCTGTGCATTTATATCCAATGGACACACTCATCTGCACCCCTGAAGAGGCACACACATGTGATAGTTTATTGGCACATAGTTTCATATGGCTGATTTGCTCAGAATCACAAAACAGCAATTGATACACACCCACCTGCAGTGACACCTATGCCTGCATATTTTTTTCTGTGTGCATTTCTGTCCAATGTGTGTACACATGTGCACCCCAGAAAAAGAACACACATGTAAGAATTTATTTGCATATGCCCTCATATGTCTGACTTGCTCAGAATCCCAAATACCAGATACACAACGAACTGCACTGATGCCTATGCCTGCTTTTCTGTTCGGCTCTGTGCATTTCTGTACAATGTACACACACATGTGCATCCCTGAAAAGGCAAATTGATCTAACAGTTCATTAACACAAACTTCCATATGGCTGAGTTGCTCAGAATCACATAAATCCCACTATATATGCGCCCAACTGCAGTGCCATATATGACTGCTTTTCTGTCCGGCTCTGTGCATTGATGTCCAATGGACACACCCATCTGCATCCCTGAACAGGCACACAAATGTAATAGTTTATTTGCACATAGTTTCATATGGCTGATTTGCTGAGAATGGCAAAAACAGTGGTTGATAACACACCCAACTGCAGTGACGCCTATGCCTGCATATTTCCTCTGCTGTGTGCATTTCTGTCCAATGTGCACACACATGTAATAAGTTATTCACGTATAGTTCCATATGGGTAAGTGACTCAGAATTGCAAAAACAGTAGGTGTTACACACCTGCCTGCACTGATGCTTATGCATGCATTTGTGTCAGGCTGTTCAATGGACATACACATGTGCACACCTGAGCACACACACACACACACACACGTAATAATTTATTCGCACATATATTCATATGGCTGACTTGCTCAGAATCACAAATCCCACTAGATTTGTGCCCAACTGCAGTGCCGAATATGACTGCTTTTCTGTCCAGCTCTGTGCATTTATGTCCAATGTAAACACACATCTGCACCCCTGAACCGGCACATACATGTAATAATTTATTTGCTCACACATCCATATGGCTGGCTTGTTCAGAATTGCAAAATCATTATGTCACACACACCCACCTGAACTGATGCCTATGTGTGCATTTCTGTTAGATTGTGTGCATTTCTGCTTATTGTGCACACACATGTGTACCCCTGCAATAACACACACACATAATAATGTATTCGCACATACATCCATACAACTGACTACATCAGAATCGCAAAAAGTATACGTCTTACACACCCATCTGCAGTGATGCCTATATGTGCATTTCTGTTTGGCTCTGTGCATATCTGTAGAATATATGGACATATATGAAGCCCTGAACATGCTCAAACATGTAATAATTTTGTTTCCCAAACTTCTATATGACTGACTTGCTCAGAATCGCAAAAACACCACTACATATACACCCAACTACACTGACCCGTATGGCTGCTTTTCTGTCTGGCTCTGTGCATTTATCTCCAATGTACACACACACACATGCCCCCTGACAAGGCATGCAGATGCACCAATTCATTCACACATACTTCCTTATGGCTGACTCGCTCAGAATTACAAAATTATTATGTCATATACACCCATCTGCACTGATGTTTATGTGTTCATTTTTGTCAGGCTGTGTGCATTTCTGGCCCACGTATGCACACATGTGCACCTCTGAACACTCAGACACATAACTTATTTGCACATAGTTTCATGTGACTGATTTGCTCAGAATTACAAAAACAGCAGTTGATACACACCTACCTACAGTGATGCCTATGCCTGCATTTCTGTTCAGCTCTGTGCATTTCTGTACAATGTGTACACACACATATGAATCCCTGGAAAGGCAAATTGATCTAACAATTCATTTACACAAACTTCCATATGGCTGAGTTGCTCAGAATCACATAAATCCCACTAGATATGTGCCCAAATGTAGTGCCAAATCTGACTGCTTTTCTGTCCGGCTCTGTGCATTGTGTCCAATGGACACACCCATCTGCACCCCTGAACAGGCACACACATGTGATAGTTTATTCACACATAGTTTCATATGGCTGATTTGCTCAGAATCACAAAAACAGCAGTTGATACACACCCACCTGCAGTGACACCTATGCCTGCATATTCGTTCTGCTGTGTGCATTTCTGTCCAATGTACACACACATGTGCACCCCAGAAAAAGCACACACATGTAACAATTTATTTGCAAATATCCTCATAAGACTGACATGCTGAGAATCCCAAATACCCCACCAGATATACACCAAACAGCACTGACTCCCATGCCTGCATTTCTGTTAGCCTCTGTGCATTTCTGTACAATGTGCACACACACGTGCATCCCTGGAAAGGCACATTGATTTAATAATTCATTTCCACATACTTCCATGTGGCTGACTTGCTCAGAATCGCAAAAAGAGCAGGTCCTAACACACCCAACGGCATGGCTGCCTATGCATGCATTTCTGTCAGGCTCTGTGCATATCTGTCCTATGTATTCACACATGTGCACCCTTGAATATGCACACACATGTAATAATTCATTCATATATACATCCATATGGCTGACTCCCTCAGAACTGCAAAATAATTACGTCATACACATCCACCTACACTGATGCTTATGCTTGCACTTCTATTAGGCTGTGTGCATTTCTGTTAAATGTACACACACATGTGCACCCCTGAAAAGGCACACAGATGGAATAATTCATTCACACATACTTTCATATGGCTGACTTGCTCTGAATCGCAAAAACAGCAAGTCATACAGACCCATCTGCAATGACGCCTATGCCTGCATTTCTGTCAGGCTGTGTGCATTTCTGTCCAGTGTATGCACACATGAGCACCTCTGAACCCACACACATGTAATAATTTATTCGCACATAATTTCATATGACTGACTTGCTCAGAATCGCCAAAAGCCCACTAAATATACACCCAACTGTACTGTGGTCTATGCTTACTTTTCTTTCCACCTCTGTGCATTTATGTCCAATGTGTGCACACATGTGCACCCCTGAAAAGGCACAAACACATAATAATTTATTTGCACATATATCCATATGGCTGACTGGCTCAGCATTGCAAATTCGGTACATCATACACATTCTCCTGCTCTGACGACTATGTGTGCATTTCTGTCTAATGTGCACACACATGTCCACCCTTGAAAAGGCACACACACATAATAATTTATTTGCACATTTATCCATATGGCTGACCTCAGAATTGTGGAATCATTATGTCATACACACCCATGTGCACTGACACATATGCATGCATTTCTGTCTCACTCTGTTAATTTCTGTAGAATATATGGACATATATGCACTCCTAAACATGCACACACTCCTAAAAATTTATTTGCACATACTTCCATATGGCTGACTTACTCGGAAAGGCAAAAACCCACTAGATGTACAACCAACTTCACTAACACCTATGCCTGTTTTTTGTCCACCTGTGTGCATTTATGGCCACTGTACACACACATATGCACCCCCAAAAGGGCACAAAGAGGTAGTAATTCATTCACATATACTTCTGTATGGCTGACTTGCTCAAAATCACAAAAACAGCAGGTCATACACACCCACCTACACTGATGCTGATGCGTGCATTTCTGTTTGGCTGTGTGCTTTTCTGTAGAATATATGGGCATATATGAACCCTTGAACATGCACACACATGTCATAATTTATTCGCACATAGTTCCTTATGGCTGACTTGCTCAGAACCACAAAAACAGCACATCTTACACACCCACCTGCAGTGACACCTATGCCTGCATATCTGTCCCTCTCTGTGAGTTTGTTAAATGTATGCACACTTGTGCACTGCTGAAATGGTACACACATGTAATAATTTATTCGCACATACTTCCATATAACTGACGTGCTCAGAACCGCAAAAACCCCACTAGATATTCACCCAATGGCTCTGATGCCGATGACTGATTTTATGTCCAGCTCTGTGCGTTCATGTCCAATGTACACATATATGGGCACCCTTGAAAAGGCAGACACCTATAATAATTTATTGACACATACATCCATATGGCTGAGTCACTCAGAATTGAAAAATCATTATGTCATACACATTCTCCTGCACTGACGCATATGCCTTCATTTCTGTGCAGCTGTGTGCATTGTAAACACACGTGCACATCTGATAAGGCACACAGATGTTATAATTTATTCACACATACTTCCATACGGCTGATTTCCTCAGAATCACAAAAACATTATGTCACAAATACCCACCTGCACTGACGCCTATGCCAGCATTTCTCTCTGGCTGTGTGCATTTCTGTCCAATGTACACACACATGTAAACTACTGAACATGCAAACACATAATAATTTATTCACCAGTACATCTATATGTCTGACATGCTTGGATCTGCAAAATCATTAGGTCATACACACACACGTGCACTGATGCCTATGCGTGCAATTCTGTCTCTCTCTGTTCATTTCTGTAGAACATATGCGCTCCCCTAAACATGCACACACACTTAAAAATTTATTCGCTCTTACTTCCATATGACTGACATGCTCAGAATCGCCAAAACCCCAATAGATACTCACACAACAGCACTGATGCCTATGCCTGCTTTTCTGTCTGGCTTTGTGTATTTCTGTCCAATGTACGCACACATGTGCACCCCTAAAAAGACACACAGATTTAGTAATTCATTCACACATATTTCCATATGGCTGACTTGCTCAGAATTGCACAATCCTTACATCATACTCACTCACCTGCACTGATGCCTCTGCATGCATGTCTGTCAGGGTGTGTGCATTTCTGTCCAATGTATGCACACATGTAATAATTTATTTCCACACACTTTCATGTGACTGACTTGCTCAGAATCACATAAAACCCACGAGATGTGTGCCCAACTGCAGCGATGAACATGACTGCTTTTCTGTCCAGCTCTTTGCATTTATGTCAAATGTAGGCACACATCTGCACCCCTGAACACGCACATAAATGTAATAATTTATTCACACATACATCTTTATGGCTGACTCGCTCAGAATTTCATAACCATTACATCATAAACACCCCCCGGCACTGACGCCTCTGCTTGCATTTCTGTCAGGCTGTGTGCATTTCTGTCCAATGTACACACACATGTAATAATTTATTCATGCATCCATCCATATGGCTGACCCCCTCAGAATTACAGAATCATTACGTTATACAAACCCATCTGCATTGATGCCTATGCATGTATTTCTGTCTCACTCTGTTTATTTCTGTAGAAAATATGGACATATATGCACCCCTGAACACGCACACACACCTAAAAATTTATTCACAGATGCTTCCATGTGACTGGCTTGCTCAGTATCACAAAAACCTTAATAGATATTCACCCAACTGCACTGATTCGTTCGCCTGCTTTTGTGTCTGGCTCTGTGCATGTATGTACAATGTTCACACACATGTGCACCCTAGAAAAGGCACACACACATAATAATTAATTTGGGCATACATTGATGTGGCTGACTTGATCAGAATTATAAAAACATTAGGTCATACACACCCACCTGCACTAACTCCTATGTGTGCATTTCTTTGTTGCTCTGTTCATTTCTGTAGAATATATGGACATATACACAACCCTGAACATGCACACACATGTAATAATTTATTCACACATACTTCCATATGACTGACTTGCTTAGAATTGCAAAATCATTATGTCATACACACCCACCTGCACTGACACTTCTGCCTGCATTTCCATGAGGCTGTGTGCATTTCTGTCTAATGTACACACATGTGCACCCCTGAACATGCACACACATGTAATAATTTATTCCCACATTTATCACTCAGAATTGCAGAATCATTGTCATACACACCCATCTGCACTGACACCTATGCGTGCATTTCTTTCTTGCTCTGTTCTTTTCTGTAGAATATACAGACATATATACATGCACACACTCTTAAAAATTTATTCGCACCTACATCCATATGACTGACTTGCTCAATATTGCAAAAACCTTACTAGATGTTCACCCAGCAGCACTGGTGCCTATGCCTGTTTTTCTGTCTGAGTCTGTTCATTTATATACAATGTACACACAGATGTGCACCTTTGTAAAGGCATGCAGATGTAATAATTCATTCACACATACTTCTTTATGGCTGACTTGCTCAGAATAGCAATAACAGCAGGTCATAAAAACCGACTTGAACTGATGCCTATGCATGAATTTGTCAGGCTGTGTGCATTCCTGTTTAATGTACACACACATATCCACCCCTGAACATGCACACACATGTAATAATTTATTTGCATATATATCCATATGGCTGACTTGCTCAGCATTGCAAATTTGGTACTCATAGACCTCCCTCTGCAGTGACGCCTATGTCTGCATATCTGTCCCTCTCTGTGCGTTTATATTAAATGCATGCACACATGTGTACCTCTGAAAAGGTACACACATGTAATAATTTATTTGCACATTCTTTCATATAACTGATGTGCTCAGAATCACAAAAAGCCCTCTAGATATACACCCAATGGCTCTGACACCAATGCCTGATTTTCTGTCCGGCTCTGTGCATTCATGTCCAATGTACGCACACATGTGCACCCTTGAAAAGGAACACAGATGCAATAGCTTATTCACACATACAATTCGCTCAGAATTGCAAAATCATTACATCATACACATCCATCTGCACTGACACCTATGGGTGTATTTCTGTCAGGCTGTGTGCATTTCTGTCCAATGTACACACACGTGTACCCCTAAACACACAAACACACGTAATAATTTGTTCGCACATACATCCACATGGCTGACTCACTCAGAATTGCAACATCATTACATCATACACACACACAAGCACTGACGCCTATGCGTGATTTTCTGTCTGCCTCTGTGCATTTCTGTAGAATATCTTGTCATATATATACACCCCTGAACATGCACACACCCATAATAATTTATTCACACATACTTCCATATGACTGACTTGCCCAGAATCACAAAAACACCACTACATATACACCCAACTACACTGACCCGTATGGTTACTTTTCTGTCCGGCTCTGTGCATTTATGTCCAATGTACACACACATGTGCATTCCTGACAAGGCACACAGATGTACCAATTCATTCACACATACTTCCATGTGGCTGACTTGCTCAGAATTGCAAAATTATTATGTCATACACACCCATCTGCACTGACGTTTATGTGTTCGTTTTTGTCAGGCTGTGTGCATTTCTGGCCCATGTATGCACACATGTGCACCCCTGAACATGCACACACATGTTATAATTTATTTGCATAGTTTCATATGGCTGATTTGCTCATAATCACAAAAACAGCAGTTGATACACACCTACCTACAGTGACACTTATGCCTGCATTTCTGTTCTGCTCTGTGCATATCTGTACAATGTACACACACATATGAATCCTTGGAAAGGCAAATTGATCTAACAATTCATTTACACAAACTTCCATATGGCTGGCTTGCTCAGAATCACATAAATCCCACTAGATATGTACCCAGCTGCAGTGCCGTATATGACTGCTTTTCTGTCTGGCTCTGTGCATTGATGTCCAATGGACGCACCCACCTGCACCCCTGAACAGTCACACAAATGTAATAGTTTATTCGCACATAGTTTCATATGGCTGATTTGCTGAGAATTGCAAAATCAGCAGTTGATACACACCCACCTGCAGTGACACCTATGCCTGCATATTAGTATTGCTGTGTGCATTTGTGTCCAATGTGTGCACACATGTGCACCCCAGAAAAGGCACACACATGTAATCATTTATTTGCACATGCCCTCATAAGACTGACTTGCTCAGAATCCCAAATACCCCACCAGATACACACCAAAATCCACTGACACCTATGCCTGCATTTCCGTTCAGCTCTGTGCATTTCTCTACAATGTACGCACTCATGTGCACCCCTGGAAAGGCACACCGATTTAATAATTCATTTCCACATACTTCCATATGGCTGACTTGCTCAGAATCGCAAAAAGAGCAGGTCCTAACACACCCAACGGCATGGCTGCCTATGCATGCATTTCTGTCAGGCTGTGTGCATATCTGACTAATGTAGCACACATGTGCACCCCTGAACATGCATACAGATGTAAAAATTTATTCATATATAGTTCCATATGGGTGAGTGACTCAGAACTGCAAAAACAGTAGGTGTTACACACCCACCTGCACTGATGCCTATGCGTGCATTTCTGTTAGGCTGTGTGCATTTCTGTCCAATGTACGTACACATGTGCACCCATGAACATGCACACACATGTAGTAATTCTTTCTTATATACATAAACATGGCTGACTCCCTCAGACTTGCAAAATCATTGTGTCATACACACCCACCAGCACTGATGCCTGTGTGTGTGTTTCTGTCTATTACTGTGTTTTTCTGAGTAATATATGGACATATGTGCACCCCTGAACACACACACACACACATAATAATTTATTCACACATACTTCCATATGTCCGACTTGCTCAGATTCAAAAAAACAGCAGGTCATACACACCCACTTGCAGTGATGCCTATGCGAGCATTGTTGTCCGGCTTAGTTCTTGTCTGTCCAGTGTACACACACATGTGCACCCCTGAAAAGGCACACAGATGGAATAATTCATTCACACAGACTTCAGTATGGCTGACTTGCTCAGAATTGCAGAAACAGCAGGGCATACAGACCCATCTGCACTGACGCCTATGCCTACATTTCTGTATGGCTGTGTTCATTTCTGTCCAATGTATGCACACATGTACACCCCTGAACATGCAGACACTCATCACAATTTATTTGAAAGTAAATCCGTATGGCTGACACACTTGGAATTGCCAAATCTTATGTCATACACACACATATGCACTGACGCCTATGCGTGCATTTCTGTCAGGCTGTGTGCATTTCTGTCCAGTGGACGTACACATGTGC
>PVJL010017848.1:0-17304 GCA_004026885.1 Lyroderma lyra
GAAAGGGGAGGGGGTGGGAGAGGAGGGGGGGAAGCTAAATATAAGGGGATGGAAAGAGGGGTCACATTAGGTGGTGAACTTATTATGCATCAAGTTGACAATGCACTGTGGAATTGTATGCCTGAAACCTATGTAATCCTTGCTAACAGATGTCACCCCAATAAGTCTAACAATAAAAATGAATTAAAAAAAAAATAGACTCTGGATGCTGCAGCCAGGGAGTGAGTAGTCACACAATAAGTGAGCTTATCCCAGGTAGCTTTGTGGAGGTCACAGCCCTGACCCAGAATGACAACCTTACAGGTGTGCACTTATAAAAATGCATAATGTATAATCACAAATTATCATGATACCAGTGTCATAGAAATGACAACTATAAGAGCAGCAATGCACAGACTCTTTGACTAAAAGAATGTAGATGAGCCCAAAGCGAACATCAAGGCCAAATAGATGACATCAGATAATTTAACAATCTGACACCACTGGTAGGAATCCAAGTCAGAACATTACCTTCTGGGCCTCAGACTCCTTTCTCCCTCTTTGGTTGGTAAACATGACCACAATTTATCTTTTCCTCTTGAGTATTGTCGTATATTCAGAAATCTTCATGAGGGTTCAATAAGAGACAGATTCAAAGGAGATGGTAGTTTCTTCAGAAGACTGGCTGCAGTAGCTCTGGGTTCACTGAGCTGTGAGTCTGTATTTATCGCAGATGCTGAGGTCTAAGTTCAATGGAGTGGTACATCATGCAGGAAGCTGAGCAGCTGAAAAAATCTGAAGATTAATTGACCCTGAATCAATCATGGAGACAGTGTGTCTGCAAAGTAGACTAGGTGTTCCAGACACACTGTCAGGAGGCAAGCTGATCTCACTCACTGGCTCACTGCTGCCCCACCCACTAGGTGACTTGACTAAACAGCCTTACCTGAGACAGGTGAGATTACTGATTCTTCTTGTGACTTATCAAGTTTTTTTTTAGGGCACAAGAATGGATTCTGCATAAAACTATTATTTGCTGTTTCTAGTTATCAAAAGTGACCCAGTTCTACTCTGACCTATTTCAGAGCAGTCTGGTCTCTTCAAACCTGACATCTTGTTCTACAGGTCATAAAAGAACAGGGAAAAACAAGATGTATGCTATTTTAACATCTGTTTTTTGATTGTGGATATTTCTAATTAGCTTTATAAAAAATGTCTTCACCACGACGAGAGATAATTCGGGGATATTTCCATGTTCACAGTGGAGGAAAAACGGATGAATTTACTGGCAATTTTCTGAAAATTAGTCACAGTGTGTGTGTGTGTGTGTGTGTGTGTGTGTGTGTGTGAAATTTATTGAATAGTAGGGGTAGTGTGGTTTGTGAATCAATGCAAAGATTCCCAGATGTAATCTTTATCAAGAAAAACCTAAAAAAATTAAAAAGGCATAAAAAAGTTTCTGGTATAAAGAGGTTGTCAAGTTTGTCAGTACATCTGGATGCCTCAGAAAAAGAATTCTGGGGATCCCATAAAGCCTTACTTGGGGATAACCTGCAGTCATTGGTGTTTAGTGAGGCCAATTCACTATTTCCAAGCATGATGTCAGTTGTGTATCTGATGGAGCATTTTAAAGTCAGGGCACAGATATATGATACTGGAAGAGAGAAACTAGAGGTCAATGCCCTGTGAGCTCAGACAACATCCTCCCTTGCGGAATTTAGGCTGGGAAATACGGGGGACTTAGATCTCACATAACATGGGCTGCAGCTCCAGGAGAAGATACAGGGAGTGATAGGAGAGTTTTCGGTGAAATCCTGGGGCTTTCTCTATTCAGAAAACCATGTAAAGTAAGAATAGGATGAAAATTGCTGGAATATTGTAAAATACACTACTTTATAGGGAGAATTTACAAAACACAATAGGGAATAAAATCAAATATATAATAGGGGTTCTAAGACTTCAATATCTCTTGATAGCAATCTGAGTGGCATGGATGGTATAATTAATTTAAATGACCTAGACATTAAAACACACACCGACTTCAAAAATATGACATTCACTACAAAAATCCAGAAAAGGATCAAGAGGTTTCAGTGTTATTGGAAGAGGAATTCATAATGAAGAACATTTGGTGGAAACTATTTCTTTAGTGGAAGGAGCTCCGCCTTCACAGAGTTCAGACACCTGACAGGGCCACATATCCTCCAACAATGATTAGGACATAAACACTCAGGCTTCTACTGAACATGAACAATGTCAACAGTCTTCTCTTAAGTGAACTATTTCTGCTGCTAGGAAGCACTCTGCTTATGCATATGTAAATGAGCTGAAGTAGACTAGGTTATATGGACATGTGTGTGCCCTGACCACATTGACTTACACGACATCCTCCATACAAAAATCCTCAAAGCATGTAGCCCTCACCATGAACTGAAGCTGGATAATCTCCTTCCTGCTGGCAGTTGCTACAGCTAAGGGGCTTCTCAGTCGCTGGATTGATAGTGTACCATTGTCAGTCAAGGAAGATTTTACCCAGTCCTGTCTTCTCTCCATAGGTGTTCACACTCATTTGTAGGTGGTGCAGCCTGAGGAAGCCTGGATACTCAGTTAAGTTGTCTTGCCCCTCACTAAATGCTATATACAGTGAGTGTGACAGGCCAGAGACCAAGAACTTGAGTGGATGGGTGGGGTACATTCCAACAATGATGGCACAAACTATTCACAGAGTTTAAGGTCTGAGTCACCATGACCAGGGACATGTCCCTGAATGCACCCTACACGAAGCTGAGCAATCTGAGGTCTGAAGACATGGTCACGTATTACTTTGTGAGAGATACAGTGTGATTACTCACATTCTGAGAGTGTCATAAAATCTGAGGGAGAGGGCAGCTTTGCAGGGCTGAAAAGTTGACAGGGATGATGAATCAGCTGAGTTACTCATACAGAGTCAAAAACCTGAAAGAAGGAGACATTCCCACAGGAAAATCAGTAACTCAAAGGAAGCTTCAAGGGTCCAAATATCCTACATGCAAGAAACAGAAGATGCCTTGTCTGCCAGGACCTATCATCAGTAATTTTCCCTGCGGAAGTCACGTTAACATTTTGTTATTCTTTATGATTCTTATACAGAATCATCTCTGAACACTTGGTTAATGGCAATTTCTCAGATGGACTGTGGTGTCTTACTACAAAATTTTCTCATTTACCCTTGTTTCTGAAAAAATAATTATGCTTAGAGATAACTATGTATATGAAAGTCAAGGATTAATTTGTACTTGTGGTAAAGCACCACACACATGACATTCTGGGAGGACAGCCATGACACCAGGTATCAAAGTCTGGGTGACAAGTTTGTAATTTTCAAGCACAGTTTAAGTCAGCTATGCAAGAGAGGATCTTCCTCCAACTTTTTCTCCTCAGACTGCTTTATTCAAATACAGCTAAGAGGAAGTAATTTTCCAATACTGATCACAGTTTTTTCTACTTTTCCTAAAGTCTTATGTCCCTTTGCCTCTCTTTATCATAAAAACTTGTGGTTTAATTTGGAGTCACTAAAAATACAAAAATAAATTTATCTCATAATATCTAAATGAGCCAAGTATGGGAGAGTCCCTATTTTTACATAGCATTCACTGGTGAATTTCTAAAGAGGCTTTATTTCTCAGATCACAGTGCTGGGGGTGGCTCTGATTCTGGGGCAGTACTTGTGGTCCTCACACAACAGAAAGCAGTGTGGGTAAAAGCCGATGGTGTGAGAATCACATATGGCCTGCGTTACTTACTTATGACAGCTGAATGAAACTACCACACAAGTGGAATAAAATTTACACACATTCTTTCTAACTTTAGACTTAAACAAATAAAATTAATTTTACTGCATTATATCAAAGTGTTGGCAGATGCACACACATATCAGAGATTGTAGTGTAGGACAATGGTCTTAATGTGTCTGTCCTCACAAATATTTATGTTGGAATTCTAACTCTGAAAAATATAGCATTAAAAGGCAGTGTTTTTTGAAGGTGTAAGGTAAGAGTGGATCCCTTTTTAAAGGATATGGTGCCTTTTTCAAAGAATCCCATTAAGCTTGCTTATCGTTTACACCCTCTAATGATACAGCAAGAAAGCATTGACCAGCAACCAAAAAATGAGCCCTCGACAATACTTACCACATTTCGCATTGATCTAGGATTGCTACATCCAGAACTGTAGAGAATGAATATTTTTTTTCATAATCTACCTAAGATGTGAAAATTTTTGTAGTAGTCCAAAAGGAATAAAACTGGTAAGGTCAGTATAGTTTTATTTTTCAGCTTTTAGAGGTGCATATTTTGTATCCCATTATCTCTTCCTGCCACTCTCCAGCCAGAAGGAACACATCTTTTCTCAATAAACACGTTGCTTATGTTTTCTTTTTTTAAATTCATTTTTATTGTTAGAATTACCAGGCTGACATCTGTTAGGAAGGATTACAAAGGTTTCAGGCATACAATTCTACAGTGCATTGTCCTGTGACTCTAGAAGACAAGTTGTCTTTTTCTATAGAAATCATGAAGGGAAGGCAAAGAGAAAAGTTATGAACATTTAAATTCCAATAATCACAAGATGGGAATTAGAAACTGTCAGGATGAATAAATTTATAAATTCACAGAAGTGAGCTTCATTGGGTCTCAAGTGCTGGAGATGAACTTCTGTGGCTCACACTAAACTTCTGGGCCTATGGCTCTGCCCTTAGTGTTACCCTTCTTTGTCCTGTCACTCTGTTCTCAGTGGAAGCAGCAGCACACTCTTATCAGTCAATTTATCAACTGTTTCCTGAGTCAGAATTTTGAGAGTTGAAAGCCTTATTATTTACTTTCTTCTTTCTCATGTAGGAGACAGAAATTTTTTCATCACTGGTTGAATTTAAATATGCCTGGGGATTTCCCTGATGGTAGAGTGGCTTAAGACTTCGGCGCTGGCGCTGTCAGTGCTGTGGCCTGGGTTCGATTCCCAGCCAGGGAGCTACCCACATACCAAAAAGCAAAAAAAAATAAATAAATGAAAATAAATAAATATGACTGAAACCTAACAGATGTTACCCCAATAAGTCTAACAATAAAAATGAATTAAAAATTAATCCAAACTACTACAATAGCACAGTAGACAGAAACAAGTTCACCACTCAGTGCAGCAAAGACAGCAAAGGATTTACACTCAGAAGCATAGAAATGGGTTTTTTAATAGGAAATCACTAAGAGGAGACATACTTTAAATGGAAGGCACCAAAGTTATGGCTTTGGAGGGGACTCATCATTGAATGCTGGGTAAGGGGAGAGGCTATATTGAGTCTCTATTTCTTAATGGGGCTTTGAAGAAAATGTGCACTCGGGACTACCAGGGGGTGCTCAGGATCCATTGAGCTCAAATCTCAGAGAAGAAAGTGGGCTAAGGCCTGGTCTCTGTTAAAAGGTTTTTATCTTTATGCTCTGTAAGAATTTTAGGGTATGAAGACAGTAGTTTTCTAAATGCTGTGAAAACGCAGAGGTGTTCTCTTTTTTAAAAATAAACTCTCACAATTGTAATAACCACACTGGCCAAGGACCATAATATAAGATCATTTAAACTTCTATAGTAATGGCAATAACTATGAACTTAGAAGTACCCTAAAAAAAAGAAGTACCCTAATTTCTGTTTCATAGAGGAGTGAATTGGAATTCACTAAAGTCATTGTTAATTTTCTCAGATATTTTTTGTTTAATTTATTTGACTAATTAAGTTATCATTTTATTTTTTTACACTTACACGTTCATATTTATGTACAGACCCCTGTGAAAATGCCCCCTTGTGTTTGTTGGATACTGATAGCCTTTCCATCAACTCTATGACGCTCTCTAACATCTCAGAATCTCCAAATCCCAGGGATGAAATGTATCTTTAAAACATTTTTATCTACTTAGTCTCTTTGAAGTTCAGACAGCCAGAGGTACCCAAGGCTGAGGGCACTAAAATCAATGTGTACACTGAGTCCACTCTTACAAGATATGAAGCATGTGATTTTCTTCTCAGACATCTACTTGTTTCCAGGCCCCCAAGTTCACTTACCTATGTAAAAGGGAGCACTCAGATCCCACTGCTGTACAGCTGCCCATCTAGTTCTGCACCTGCAGGCTCAGAAGCAGAGGCACTGAGGTCTCAGACTGAAGATTATAAAAGGTGGGGTCAGGTTCCTTCTTCCTCAATCCCATAATAAAAATACAATGTAAAATATTCACAGAGAAGTTACGTGCTGTGTAGGTGTTGCAGGCTAGGTGAGAACAGATCATGTAGTTGTAAAGAAAATAAATTATATCTACTTTCAAATAAAAGTTTAATTCTATATAGGAGAATATAAGATTGTTTATTCTAATAAATCATAGTCAGTAAGCGTCAGAAGAAAAAATCAGGAATTATTTTAGTTTTCTTGCCTGAGGAGCATGCATATGGACATTACATTAAAAACAAAAAGGCTGATAAAATATATTCACATTTTCTCATTGCAATAATCATGCAACAGTGGATTCAGTTACCATTTATTCAATTATCCATTAAGGTATGCACTTGTTTATATGTCACAAAAATTGATAAGTTCCACATCTACCCTTGTGGATTTCCTAGCAGTTAAAAAAATTTATTCCCCCACGTTAAAATTACATCTTCACCTACTAATAGTGTCCCTTGATGTTGCCAGAATGATGGCTTTTTTCATTTTTTTCCCTTAGTTTCTTGCATGAGAAGTGTACTTCAATTGTACATCATGACCCAACAAATGGGTTGCAGAGAATGACCCAGTTAGAGGGCCAGAAAGTGGGGTTCTCCCTATTTCTACATTTTGCATTCTCATCCAATAAAGTAACTATACTTTCAGGTCATCCGTGCCAACTGCTGTAGTATGTAGTTTATTATGATTATATATGTATATTAAAGCTACTAGAAGTAAACAAAAGACACAACTGATAGGTGAAATTGATAAACAAATATATAATAATGTGAACAAAGTTTAAATTTATAAAAACACATTGGCATGAACCCACTTTTCTATATATTCTTATGCAAATATTACAATGAAGAAAAATTACTCACACTTCCATTACAAATAAACCCATTATACATGTTCAACTCTGCCCTGGGTTTTCTTCAGAGGGACAATGGGATCCAGTTGGGAGAAACACTGAAACAAATACTAATACTGCTCCTGGACACATTGCACAGCTCCTCTTTGCTTCAATGTGTGTAGCTTTACCTTTGTAAAATTAATGTAGAATTGACCTAAATTTTATGTTTTGTGCACAGGCATAAAAAATAAAAATATGAGTTCTGTGCACAGGCATAAAAATATGATAATATTGGAGTTAATCACTCCAATATTATCATATGTAAAAATTCATGTTGTGTTGAATTTTCATGTAGTCACCAAACTTCTCAAGGTCATATATACCTCCACTGCGGCATTGTGTTCTCTCTAGGTGGCCAACTCCAGAGCTCCTCATATACTGGAAGAACATGCAAAGCACCCATGCTTTGCTGATGACAACCATCCCAGCCCTGACCCTACTTTTCTGGGAGAGGGCTCCAGGCTTATAAACCCAGGTGTTCCCCTTCCTTGATCAGGACTGAAAACAGATAATATACCATGGAGTTTGGGTTCAGCTTGGTTCTTTTTTGGCTGTTTTAAGAAGTAATTAATGGAGCATATGAGACACTGAGTGTGTGGTGTGTATGAGTGAGAGAAAAAGTGGATATGTTGCAGCTTCGAGTCCAGGATTTCTTTTGTGTTTGCAGGTGTCCAGTATGAGGTCAAGCTGGTGGAGTTAAGAGAAGACTTGGTGAAAACTCGGTGGTCTCTGGTACATTCTTGTACAGCCTCTGAATTAACCTTCAGTAGCTGCTAGATTCACTGGGTCTATCAGGCTCCAGGGAATGAGTTGCAGTGGATTTCTGTAATTAGTGGTAATGGTGGTAACACATAGTATACAGAGTCACTGAAGGGCTGATTAACCATCTGTAGAGACAATGCCAAGAACACACTATATTTTCAAATGACCAGCCTGAAACCTTAAAACAAGAACATGTATTTTTGTGCCAATGACACAGTGAAGAAATGTCAATGGGAGCCCCAACACACACCTTCTTTCAGGAAACAAAAGGGGGCGTTCAGGAAATCAAGGGGTTTTGAGAACACACTGAGCGCAGGAACCAGGCTCAGGAGCTGCTGCACAGGTAGGTTAAGATCTGGCTTTATCTCAGGGTCTGGGGCTTCCTATACGTGTAGCAGTTCCCCCAAGAGTCACCCTAGATCTATGATTTTGTTTCTACTGCTGACACAATTGCATTTAAAAGTTTTATTTTAATAGTAGTAATATTCTCAAATGCACCAAAGCAGTGTATCAGTTATGAAGGGAGAAAAAAGCACAGGGGTTGGGTGAACCTGAGTAACACTCAGCACATAATCAAAGTCTCTACAAATGGTGCAGTTTTTCTAAATCAATATGGATATTTAAAAGGGCCCCAAAATTTGCCTGAGCCTTCTTGAGTTGCATGTTTCCATTAGATAACCCCTGTGTCTCACAGAAATGGCTCTGCCTTAGTGTCACCAACAAGCTTAGTTATCATCTGGGAATTATTCATACACTGTCTTTACCCTGAATGCATGATAGGTTTCAGGGAATTTAGCTGAAAGTCTGTTCCTGTGCTGCCTGAATTTGAAGGTAAAACAATTGCATTCTCTGGACAAATACATTGTATTAACTATAATTTTAAAATGTTTTTATTCATGTCTGCTGGGTGGCGTATGAACATAAATGTGTGGTCAGAAATAAAATGCAATTTGCACGATACCCCAAAACACATTATCTCTTAATTCTTTGAAGTTCCCTGACTAAGAGTTGATTTTTTCAAAAACTATTAATTGCAATGTGAGAAGATTTTATTGCATTTTCTTTTTTCATGTACAAAAACCTTTAATAAAGTAACTTTGTTGCTCTCTTCACAAAATTCCTCTCTCATTCAAATAGAAGATGAAAGAATTTTTACTTCTGCATCTCAGGGTAGAACCTGGACCAGCACACTTCAAAGCCTGCAGAAACCACCATCCCCTGCAGATTATGGAGTCATGTTTTTCACTGGTATAGAGATTTCAAGCTGCTTCCTTGTCAGTTTATTCTTCAGATCTACTCTGAGATGCAGAATTAAGATGCCTGTGAGAATGACAATGGGGTGTCTAGACCTTGTAAAGTTCAACTGCTGTGTTTATCAGTCCACTTATTAGGTGCTTAAACCATAACTTATTCCTGACATTGCTAGATTAACATGCATATTTTAAAATGTTGAGGGTGTAATCTAAATGTGTCTCCCAAAATATAGCTCAAGTCCAGATAAATTTAAAGGTGAGTTTTACAAACTTCAAAAACTATTAACATATTTTAATAATATCATTTCCAACTCTTCCTGGAATTGTAAGAGGGAGCAGTTCCCAATGCATTTATTGAGATAACCATTATACTTATACCAAATTCAATAACAACACTAGTAAATAAGAAATTGACAGGTAATATTCGTCATAACTATTAATGTTAAAAGGCTAAAAAAAAGAGAAAACCTCACAGTACATTAAAATTTCAGTTGATATTTAATATTATCAAGTTAAATTTATTTATAGAATTCAAAAATGGTTTATTATAAATAAATAAGTAAATGTGATATGCCACATTCACTGAATAAATTTGAAAACAATACTATTATATAAATAGATATAGAAAAGAGCATTTCAAAATAAAAATAAAACCTTTTCATGATATAATTCTCAACAAACTATGTATGAATATGGATATGTGTGTTTGTGTATGTATGTGTCTCTAATGTACCTCAACATAATACAATCCACATATGAGAAGCCAAAAACTTGAATCATGTTGCATGTCATGTACATTATAAAATATAAATGAATTATGTGGAAGAGGAAGAAAAATTCACTACCTAGACAAACTAGTTTATAAAAGTCTCCAGCGAGCACACTGGGATACAGGCCTCCATTCCCCTACACTCCCACACCAAAGCTGGCAACTGACATTAAAGCAGAGGGGAGCTAAACTCAGAGTCTTGAGAGAAATTTGAGTGCTTGATACTTGTTGTGTTCAGAAATCTGATGAAGAAACTTCCTGAGTGTACAACTTCTTTTTCCAGGCCAATCTGCATGGTTCACAGTAGAGGATTAAAGATGCAATGGCTTTTGTCTGTAAAAGGAAAACAAAATAGGGCTAGGTGATTTCAGTGAGAATGCAAAAAAGAACTTTCTGCATATTATGTCCATGCATTTTATTAAGTACCGTACTTTATGACTTTTCAGCATCTTTACAAACCTTTCAGGCTATGAAGAAATAACACTTTGTGGGGTACAAAATCCTCAGAGACAGCACAGGGCTCAACCTGAAACCTCCCTTTCACCTGACAACTAACCCTTCCAGAGCACCACCTTCATCTGACTCACACATACCACAACACAGTATTCATCTGCCTTTATCTTTGCAGGCCTACATGTAAGGTAACTGCAGATTTTCCTCCATTTCTGAGCCCACTGAAATGACTCTTACTAGACAGCCTCAATCTCACCTACCCTACCCTTCATTCCTAGAGAAACTCTGATATGCCCTGGTCCTAAACACCACCTCCTACTCTGTCTCCTGACCACCCTGATGTCTTCCATGTCACTCTGTGTGGCATCTGAGACTTCTGTCTATATGAACATTTAATGTAATAAATGCTTATTCATATCTACTTCTGTGTGTTTACTTGTGGCCATAACTGACTAAAATCCCATAAAATAATGTAAACAATTTGGACTAAAAACACAAGGTCTAGTACTAATAGGGAGACTTAGATATTACCCTCAGCTGCTGGCCTTTATGATTGCCTGTCTTGGTTGAACTCTGCAATTTTGAAAAGCTTGGTGTTAAGTAAACTTTCCAGTGAAGGGCTCTGGTTGTCCATATGACATCATCTGGTGATTCTCAAAGCTTCCTTTCCTAAATTATGAGCAGATGTGGATTACATAATGTCATAAAGTTCTGGGATCTGAGCACCAGCCCATGAATATTTTTATGCTGAGCTTAGACTTCGTGTTCTTCCCTGAGCAGAAAAGGCAGAGAATAGGCTCAGGCCTTTCCTGAGATTTTGTTAACCTCCAGTCCATTTTGCAAATGCCCAGTGTTCATTCCAACCAATTGCTTACCATCAAACCAGGCAGTTAGAAATGAGAAGGCTTAGCCACCATCAGTACATGTTCCTGAGATAATGATGACCCTGCAGCTGACATTTACAGAATCCATGACCCCCATCAGAGAAAATGGTGGTAAGGCCAAAATCCTGAGAACAGGATTTGTGCTTCCTAAGACCTACAATGTTGATTGGCATAAAGAAAATTTCTGTCTGTAGCCCTTCTCAGATCCTCCGAAAACATGATACTGCCAATGCATTTTGTTATTTTTAATTACTACTGAAGTGTTTCTCTAAGTTGGAAGAGGCATGTTATATAACTATAATAATCCAGACTGTGGCATTGGTGATGGGATTAACACAGTTAAATGGAACAGAATGTCTGTGATCTAGGTTGAGTCAAATGCTTAATAGATATGACACAGATATCAAAGACTTAAATAGGCAATATGCTGATTTCTATCAAAATAAAATGCTTGATACTTGAAATTATATTTCAAGCTACTTCATATAGTTTTACATTATAAACTATATTTCAACACACATATATATGTATGTATGTGTTATATATATATCTGTGTGTGTGTGTGTGTGTGTGTGTGTATTTTATACCAAAGATTTACATTCTATATTTTATTTAAGAAAAAAATTAACTAAAACACAATATTAAATATCCAACATCAACAAGGAAGTGTCATCAAGCCTGACTCTAGTTTGGAGACATTTACTTAGACCAAAATAATGACACATGTAGTTAACAGAAGTAAAAGGTTAGAAAGCACTGTCTTTTGTTATTGAATATACTTTCAGAAAGTTGAAATCACTTGTTTCATTTAAATTATGTATATAAATATTTGAAACTGAATATATTTAGTCATTTAGATGTCAAGATGTGTTTGAAAACAATGCTAAAACTTTAATACAAATATCTATATTAATAATTGGTGATATAATCAACTAATGTAACATTTATTCTTATACTTTAAAATGTAGAGTTTTTTCTTTACCTCTTTTAATATCCCTTATAGACCAGGTGTTCTCCTCTCCAAAACACAGACTTTGGATAAATTTAAAAGAAGACACAGGACTTGGCCGCCCAGGTAGAACCAGAATAAATCACTCCATCTCTCTTCAATTATAAGAAGCAGGCTGCCTCACATGCAAATTTTTTTCAGGCTCTAAGGTAAAACCCTCTCTTGAACTGTAGAACTCATAGCTCTCTCTTCACACAGGGCTGAGGTCTCTGGGGAAGGCAGAGTTGTCATCTAGAAGAATATGAGACTCCTGTATTTACTTCTGTCTTTGGTGAGTATCTCAAATGTCAGGCACAAGTTTATAAAAAGTTTGACTGCAAGTGACTGGTGGAAAATAATTCTCATTTTCCACTGGTATCCTGTCTCAGATTCAACTGCAGGAGTAGGGCCAAGGACTTGTGAAGCCCTCGCAGACCCTCTCCCTTACCTGCACTGTTTCTGGATTCTCTTTAACCAGTTATTATGTGCACTAGATACGCCAAGCTCCAGGAAAGAGATTTGAGTGGGTTAGTATTATATATGGTGGTAGAAGCACTAACTATAACCCAACACTTAAGTCCCAACTCATCATCACCAGGGAAACCTCCAAGAACCAAATTTAGTTAACCTGAATAGCTTAAGAACCAAGGACATAGCCATGTATTACTGTGCAAGAGATGCACCGTATGAGGAAGTCAGTGTGAGCTCATACAAGAATCTCTCTGTGAGGAGGCAGAAGGGCTGGGTTACAGGGAGCATTTAGGACACCAGTGAGTGCTCATAATTTACATGGGTGTTTTTGCACCACTTGTGGGTGCAGGTTAAATTTGAGGTAAAAAAGAAGCTTAAGGGCCGGAGCAACATAGGAGGGTAGATCACGGTGAGAAAGTGTCCATTCAGCTTAAAAATGTCATTTTAATTTAATTTACAAAATCTAAAGGACCTCCACTACTTCTATTCTAAACAATGACATGTATATATTCAAAGTACAATTATAGGCATATATGTATATATGTACGTATGCATGAATATTTCTTCATCTTCCGGATTTGGCCAGTGAACAGGACTCACATACAATTGACACTCTGCAGTAAATTATGAGAATTTAGGACACAGTTTTGGTTGTTTTGGAAATGCTGAAGCAAAATAACAGTAACAGCAGTAATAATAATACAAAAATGCCACATGATTATTTACAAATGAATAGGGTTAACTCAAGTTATAAAAAATAATTCAAACTGAAAATAAATCTTTTATATTAATTTCTCATAGAACCTGAGAATGTATATATATTTCTCTTCACCCAGCACTTTTTAGAAACAATGGCTGAATAATATTCCATTGTGTGTATGTACCAAAGCTTCTTTATCCAGTCATCTGTCACAGGGCACTTTGGTTGTTTCCATGTTTTGGCCACTGTGAAGAAAAGATGAAATATTGCCATTTGAAACAAAATTGATGGACCTGGAGATCATCATGCTTAGTGAAATAAGCCAGACAGAAAAAACAAAGAACTGTATGACTTCACTCATATGCGGAATATAAAACTGAAAGCAAATAAAAAAGAAATGAAAAAACAAATAACCCATGGACACAATCAATAGCTTAACGTTTATTTGGGGATGAGTGGGTTAGGGAGGGGAGAAAGGGGAGGAGGTGGGAGAGGAGAGGAGGAAGCTAAATATAAGGTGATGGAAAGAGAACTCACATTAGGTGGTAAACTTATACATCAAGTTGACAACTGACTGTAGAACTGTATGCCTGCAACCTATGTAATCCTTGCTAACAGATGTCACCCCAATAAGTCTAACAATAAAGATGAATTAAAACAACAACAACAACAACAACGAAGAAACAATGGCTTCCAGGCTTAATCCCCAATGCTACATACAGTTCTGTGTCCTCAGGAAAAAAGAAAAGGGAGAAAGCCTAACATGTACATGGGTATAGCATCTACTTGCCTCAAGTGATCTTCTTTTTCTTATGTGGTTCTCAAATACCAAGTTTCTGGACTTACTTTAAGACAGTTAGCAAATAATTCTATCTGGTATAATGTTATAATTGTCACCCTCATGTACACAAACGTGAACACACATACAGAGGTTTTCCATTTATATGTAAGCAGAGGATATGTTCTTGGTAGATGAAAAATGCAGAGTCACAAAGCTCAGTTTTCTTTTCTAAAAAAATTCTAATGTTTGTTGTCTTTATTTTATACCTCTATTAATTTCATTTTATTCTCATTTATTAATAACTTACATGTGTATAATTATTTCATTAAAATATAAAATATTTTATATAATTAAAAATGTTGACCTTTCTCACTCAGCTTGAACTGTCAAAAGAAAGTACCCTAGACAATGTGGCTTAAAATAAAGTAATTGATATTCTCCCTTTTGAGGAGGTTGGAAAATTTAAGAGCAAAGGGCAGGCTAATTTCTGTCCTGGTGAAAAGAGTGGTCTTGTCTTCAGTTGACTATGTTGTTTCTGAGTCATTAAATAATGGAGAGAAATCTCTCACTTTCTCTTTTTAGAAGGTTCCCATCATATTAGTGTTGGACCACCACATTATTACCTTATTTAATGTTAATTTTTTTCCTCAAAGCCCTATTTTAATATATCATATTTGAGAATTAGAATTCAAATATATGTTCAAAAGAACCCATTTAAATTTGTAGTATTTTACATTTTCACCCCCAAATGTATGCTCCTCTCACATACAATAAATTTTAGATCTATCCCTACAATCCCGAAATTCTTACTCATTGCAGCATCAACTCTAAAATATAAAGTCCAACATTTCACCTAAATATATTGTCATCAGATGTCAGTTAACTTTAGGCATAATTCTTCCTGAGAAACAAATTCTCACCAGCTGTGAATCTATGAAACAAGACAAGTTAGATGCATTCAAAATGTGGTGGTGGAGCAGAATTAGGATATACCTTCCCATTCTGAAATAAAAAATAAAAGAATTGATAGGACACAAGCTTGTCAAAAACCTACCAAAATAATCACATAAGGTATTAAAGTTGAAGAAAATTTATCTTGGGCTGAACACCCCTTATTCTGTACCTCATGCAGTGGTGGTTTTACCTTCCAACCACATTGAGGTGACCTCCCACTTTCCAAAACTACTAGGTCAGTGTTATTATGACTCCACAGGCAGAGATCACACACCCTGAGTTTTGGCAGAGAGTGGTTTCACCTTAAGACTGTGATTTCTGGTCGTGTTGCCTGTTAAAACTGAGGTGATGGCCTAAGACCTTGAAAGCAAAGAGTAATTACTGAATACCTCTAAATCCTTTCAAGGTCATTCTCTCTCTTCTTAAATAATAATGCATCTTCAAAGCTCATTTGTATTGTTTTGCTGTTTTATAAAATTCAAGAAATCTGACAGCATTTCAAATTTCAACCCCACCTTTTCATCCCCCTTGACAGTGTGTCTGCCAATATAGTTTGATCTACATTCTTGGCTTATTCTGAGATAGCTAATGAAACCCATTAGAAATGCCTACAATCTTTAAAATTAAAATAGTATATCAACAACCTTTTTGTGCCCTCTTCTAAACAAGTCTTTTCAATTTTGGTATAGTGTGGGCTGACATTTTATGAAATTTCTAAATTCTAAGCAGCATTTGATTAATACTGGTATATTCAATTAATCCCTTACCCCTCAAATTTTCCTAGAAGCAGGCAGAAGAAACTAAGGCACTCCTATACTTTGCTTAGAAATTATTTCAGCTAAATACATGTATTCAGTTTCATTGCTCACAAGTTCTACCCATCACATCTAACACTAAAAACCATTTCAACCACGCTCTTTAACACTCTATAAGAAGGATCATTTTTGCTCCAGAAACAAATAATGTGTTTCTCATTTGTATTTGTAGCCTTATTAGAATGGCTTTTAATGCCTATATTTAAATGCCAGTAGTTTTTATGACTATTTAGGTATTCTCTTAGAATATAGCAGCTTTCTCTATAGCTTGCTTGTCTTATTTATGAGCTTCCAACAAAACCACCTTTAACATCTCTTCACTGCAATCTTTACATTTTCTTACATTTACTTGAATTAGCTTCCACTTTGAACCCATCACATCTTAGAACCTAAATCTGTCTCCATTACCTAAAACTGACATCATAAAATAAATACTTGAGTGGTTTAAACTACAAAAATTTATTTTCTGACATTGTGGGAATGAGAAAATCTTCTATGTAGTTGCCAGGTTAATTAATTACTAGTGGTAATTCATTCTAGAAAGCAGACAGTTGACTACTCAACTATGATCTCACAAGGTGTAGATAGAGAGAGTGATGTTTCTTGTTCTGCTCCTTTTATTGTAACATTGCAAAATGTAAAGAATAATGGACCCATTTTGTTGAAATATTGCCATTTGCAACAAAATATATGTACCTGGAGATCATCATGCTTAGTGAAATAAGCCAGACAGAAAAAACAAAGAACTATATGACTTCACTCATATGCGGAATATAAAACTGAAAGCAAAGAAAAAAGAAATGAAGAAACAAATAACCTATAGACACAATCAACAGTTTAATGTTTGTTTGAGGACAGGTGGGATGGGGAGGGGAGAAAGGGGAGGGAGTGGGGGAGAGCTGAAAATAGGGTGATGGAAGAGAGGTCACATTGGGTGGTGAACTTATACATCAAGTTTACAATGCACTGTAGAATTGTATGCCCGAAACCTATGTAATCCTTGCTACCAGATGTCACCCCAATAAGTCTAACAATAAAAATGAATTAAAAAAAGAATAATGGACCCTACCTTATGATCTTATTTAATGATAATTATTTTCTACAAGTTTTTATCCAAGTACAGTCTAATATATTTTAGGAATTCAACATGTGAATTATGGCTAGGGTGGGGGAGAGAGTAGAATTTACTTTATAGCAAATTTTTCAGTATCAAATATCTGAAAGAGGTTTAATGACAAGAAGAAAGTAAGTCACATTTCTTATCATCCTGGCAGAAAGACAGGTTTCAGAATGCAGAGCTTATCAGAGCCTCTCAGGTGTGACTTTGGAACTCATATCACAGTACATCCTGGTAGCAAAGGG
>PVJL010017849.1:0-17305 GCA_004026885.1 Lyroderma lyra
CTCCCACCCCCTCCCCCACAGTGGCCTGCTCCCTGTTCCGCAAACATCAGCAAGCTCCACCCCCAGGCCCTGGCGCATGCGCTGTGCTTTCCCCATACAGCACTGCGCGCTCCCAGTGCGCCTCCGCAGGGGCGCGGCTTCCTGGGGCCCCCACCCCTTCCCGGGGCCCGCACCCCCGTCCGCCTTCCCGCCTTCCCGCCGTCTCACCGTATTGCGTAGCCCACCGTGTGTTTTCTACCACTCATGAGTGGGTCATCCCACGTGAGGGGCACCCGGCACCCACGCAGCACGTGCTGGCTGCATGGAGGCCGGTGAGTGACGGCGCACGGGCACCGCCCTTGGCAGGGCTCGGGGGGCGGAGCTCCGGCTTGCTCTCTGCTCCCAGAACCGGAGGCTTTTTCTCCGACGGAGCTCCGCGGGGAGCACTGAGCTTGTACTGAATGGCAAACGCGCCCTCTGACAGGAGAGTAAGCATGCAACCGGGGTGCTCCCAGCGACACTGGGGACCTGAGGCCCACCGCGTGAGAACAACCCAGGTCTTCTCTCCACCCCAGCCCGTCGCCGGGAGTACGCAGTCACCATGGCACCTGCCGCAGCCACAGTTAACCACCCTCTTTTCTGGAGCGTTCCATCTGCATCCCTAACATGCAGGAACTGCACTGTCGATGCCTACAAAAACATGGCATCCATACTCCCTTCTTGCTTGCTCGGTGGGGAGGAAGTGAGTGGTTCTCTGACCCACAGCCCCTCCCAGAAACGGGAGCGGAAGCAGAAAGCAGGCGGCGGGCTCTCCACGCGGTAATTAGCGACTTTCCAGCCTGGAACTGGAGGCTTCCCGCTTCCGTGGGGAAATCAGGTCACTGCTGCCACCCCTAATTGCCGGGGCGCCAAGTGACCAGCCGCTAATTCGGCTGTAATGAACCGCGTGTTGGTGGTGCAGCCTCTGCCCCCTCCAGAGCCCCACACCTCACGGGCCTCGTGATGAGTCTTGTCAGCCCTGCGGCCCGCTTCCCTGCCTTTGTTTTTCCTTTAAAAATGTACTTAATTCCACCTCACATGGAGATGGAGCCTACCGCCCACTCAAATATAGGAGGTGGAAACATCGTTCATATTTAAGTCATGTAATGCCACTGCTTGGGCGCTCTCTGTCACACACACACACCTTAAATATCTCCCTACGTTATGCTAAGACCCCAGTGAGTCAACTACTGAATTACGGGCAGACCCCTGCTGTCCAGTGGGTCAGGTGTGTGACGGTCCCCATGTCCAACGTGAATGCACTGACCCGAGAAGAAGAGCACCTGGCGGGAGGACTGTGGGTCCATAGCCCGTTGCCGTAGGGACCGTCCTGTCCTCGTGGCCACATCGGTGTTCCTCAAGTGCCTGGTGCTCCCGTAAAGATGGCCCTTAATGAGTCCTTACAGCGGCTGCCACTCGTGTGGATCATGGTAACGACAGCCGTGCTTTCTAGCAGGGAAGGCACAGTGTCAGTGTAGAACCCAAGAGCGCTGGCAGTGAAGGGTGTTTTAACGTTTTAGTGATTTCTGTTGACTCTCACGGAGCGTGATCGTCACTGCCGTGCGTTCGAGTGTGACCGTGCGTGTGTCGGGCAGGATTCACTGAGCGTCTGCTTTGTGCTGACTCCGCTCAGCACTGGATAGAAAACCAGCACGCCGCCTGTTCTTGGTGATTTTATGTGCCAGCAGAAGGATCAAGTGGGAAATGGAAAAATCTAATAGCGATTTTTAGATTGACACCCCCCCCCCACACACACACACACTCCAAAACCAGCATAATACAAGAGAACAACCGAAAGAACCTGAATTTGGTGGTGGCAGTGCTGTCCCACAGAACCGTGGGACGGTGGCAGTGTCCTATGTCCTTGCTGTACAGTATGGCCATTGAACACTTGAAGTGTGGCCAGTGACACTGAAGACCTGACTTTTTAATTTTACTTAATTTTCATTCATTCAAATGTGAATAGCCCCCCCGTGTCCCCGAAGGAACCTGTGTACCATACTGGCTCTGTGTGGTCCGGTGACATGGGTCTCCCTGTGAACTCCAGGGCGGGGTGCGTGTCTCAAGGCCTGAACCACCAGACAATGGGAGTCGCCTGGCTACAATGGAGGGTGACAAGATAACCAACCAGACACCCTCATCCTGGAATGTGAGCCCTTACCAAGGCCGGAGCCAGCTGAGCAACTCAGGGAAGCCGCCTCCCGCCCCCCGTTGTCCCCATGCCTGCTTCTGCCGCACCCCATCAGTTCTCAACCCCTGCACCCCAGCCCTGAGGGAGCTCCCTGCAGTTCGGTCTCTTCGCACATGAGCCAACGTTGCTTCCTTTGCTGAAGAACCCAGGCGCTGACTGAGCATCTCCTCAATGAGCACATTGGACATTTCCTTACTCAACACACCTCAAAGGAGCACCTAGGACGTGCTCGGTGCCATCGAGGTGCTGGGACCCAGCATCAGGAGAGCCTCTGCGTTTACGGAGCTCGAGGGCCAGGTTCAGGGCTGAGAAAGGGCACCACCACCATACCTGAGTTTGACCCTCGTTGTTCCCAAGAAACTCGCCTCGCCTCTGTGGCCTGGTTCCCTCAGGGGACCAGGCAGTCCCCATGTCTTAGAAGCTGCGTCACAACATGGCAGAGGGAAGGCGATCCACTGAGTGGTGTTCCTTGGCGGGGAGGAGCGTGGGGCCAGGATGTGGAGAGCGCCAAGGACTGCTGTGTCCGTGGCCCACATGCTGGCCAGAAGGCCCCACGGTGTCTATGGGGATCGTCCAATCAGCGGTGCTGGGGACATCAGCAGGGGCCCGCCCGGCCCTGGACAAGGCCTGGCCTTTTGAAGGCGGGCCGTCTCTCTGCGGGTGCTCTCGAAGCCTTGAGCTGTCGGAAGAGAAAGCGCGTGGCGATAGGTGAGCTTGATGGGCCGCACCTTGAAGTGCTTGCAGGCGTGTGAGCTCCGCATAGACTGAAACCTCTTTCCCCAAACTCCTTCCCCTTACACTGTTTCGTACCCCCGTGCCCGTGGGAGGAGACCAGGCTCAGCCCCCGCAGTGTGCTCAGGGAGAAGGTGTTCGATGTGCAGCCATCCCGGGGACCGTGGGGCGTGTCGATGAACCCCCTTCCTCCAGGCCGTGTTCTTTGGGAAAGAGAGGCCAGAAAGGTCTGAAACGCCAGGACCGTGGACGTCAGCAGGCTTAGCGCACCGGGGTTGGCTCAGCCGCGGGGAAGGGAAGCCCGCAGCCCTGGCCGAGAGCTCACAGGCCACGGACCGTGTGTGCCCCACATTCCTCCAGGAGTGGGGTACAGGCTGTCTCCCTGGGTGACACTCCTGTCCCCATCTGTACTACACTTGCCTCCTTGGGAGATGGCTCAGTGAGGGGAGCAGTAGTCATGAGCTCGGCTCCACAGCAGCCTGGAAGCCAAACGTGAAAACTGGTCACAAGAACCGAGGAGCGGCCGGTGCCTGGAGCTCCCTGGGAGTGACTGCCGCCTGGGGGTGGCAGCAGGGCTGAGCACGTCGCCCTGTGATTTCCCTCACGCGTGGAACGCAAAGCTGAAAGCAACAAAGAGACAAAACCTCACGGACACAAGTCAGTAGTTCAGTGGTCAGTGGTGACCTGAGGGTAAGGGGGAGGGTGGGGAGGGGAGCGGGTCACGTACATGGTGACGGAATGAGAAGTGACTCTGAGTGACAAACACAGAACAGCACGCAGACGATGGATTGTAGAGCTGTCCACCTGGAACCTGAGTCATTTTTACTAACCACTGTCACCCCAATGCATTTAACAATAAAAACAATGGGAAGGCCAGTCAGGTGCTGCAGCTACGCCTATCGTGTGTCAAGATTCTTTTCTTGATGGTTCTCTGATTTGGGGTATTGGAAAGATCTGCCGATAAAATGCAAAAACAGTTCCACGTTTCATAAAGCGAATTTTCAAATAAAGATGCAGAATGGCCTGGCAGTGGTGAACTCCTGCCCCGAGCACGTGCAAAGCAGTGGACACAGCCGGCGGGCGTCTGGGCCGGTGGGGGCCGGGGGAGGGTTCCGCCCGCTCTAGGTGGGAGGAGACGGCACGCACCGAGAGGGGCGGGAGGGCTAACCGGGGAGGCCGTCGCAGCGTGGACGAAACGTGCTCAGCCTTAGCTGGAAACCACGAAAGGCGCTTTTGTGACTGGCTGCAAATGTCACATATAAGTAACAACGCGAAGTACCGTCGCCCGTCTGTGTAAGAAGGGTCAGGTTGCCGCTCCTTCACCGAAAGCAACCTGTCACACGCGGTTCAAAAAGTGCGTCCGTGGCTCTAATTAAAACCTACACTTGGTTACAAGGCGGATCAGATGTAATTAGTTCCAGAGCCTTCGCTTCCCCCCGCTGCTGTAACTTTGCGGTGGAGCGAAGGACCGTCACGGTTCCCCATTGAAACAAGTCCCCGGAGGGTCTGAGAGTGAACACGTGAGGTGGGTGACGTGCGGTGGCTTCCCGAAGGTGAAGGCTGTGGGTCCCACGCCGAGGGGCACTGCTGTCTGAGGCTGGCCCGTCTGGTCATGCACAGGTCTCCCCAGGTCTTCCCCCGTCTGGAAAGTGGGGTGCTCGCCGCTCCCGCGACAGAGGGTTGTTAGAGGACTAAGAAGATTCCATTTCCCTGAGGTGCGGACCGAAGGGCCAGGGTTGGAGATGTCTGCAGCCCCGTGTCACTGCAGCAGTACGCACAACAGCAAGGACACGGGACTAGGCTCAGTGCCCACCGGCGGGTGAATGGGTGAAGACGGTGTGGTGTGCAGGTGGAATATTTCCCAGCCATCCAAGGGCCCGTGGACCGACCTGGAGGGCGTGAGCGGAGATGGACAGACAGGGACAGATGTGGCTCCTTGCTCTCCCTTACACGGTGGAACCTAAAACATCCCACTCGCAGAAACATGGAGTCGGAGGTGATCGACTGCCTGGTCTTGGGGAGTGTGCGCGGGGAGAGGTTGGTCCAAGGGCGTCGCCATCTTCGTCCGGTTCCGGGATGCGGCGGGTGGCGTGGTGACCGCAGTCAGCGCCGTCCTATCACAGACTTAGCCGTCGCTAGGGGAGTAGGTCTGAAAAGCGCTCAGCAAAAACAGACAAGACGATGAGGTGAGGAGCTTGCAGGTGCCAGCAGCCTTGTTTTGCAGGTCCCGTCACGGTGTATCCGAACGTGAGACCGTCACACGGTACACCTCGAACGTGCCCGGTGCTCTGTGTGCGCCGAATCTCCGTCAGGCTGGCGAGAAAGGACGATCACGTTCAAGTGTCGGGATCCGGCCGGCTTTACGGGAATCCTCAGTGTTCCCCGTCACTGCTGCGGTCACGGGCACTGTGCTGTCACACATCGTACCACTCTGTTGCACTATTACCAGCAGTAATTAGCCACTGTGACAACTTGCTGCTAAGTGGCTTTACTAGTTCAGAGACCGTTGTCACCCCGCTCCCGTGCCCGCAGAGGCCCTCTGCTCTGTTCTCGTGTCCCGGGCCCTGGAAGCACCCGCCGTCGGAAACCTGCACGTCCCTGTCCTCGCCCCGATTCTGCAGTTGCGTTTGGAGTCACAGGGATGTGACTTCCCCCGAGCTCGCTAACCAAATAAAATGCAAATGTCTGAGGCCGACGTCCCCCTGCGCCCCCGCCCCTGCTGTCCCCGCACTTGTGGTGTCCGAGGCTCCGTTTCACAAGGCGCCTTTAAAAGCTCCGGGCCCGCTGTGGGCAGATGGGGTTGGAGGTGGCCAGGCGGCCCCGGGAAGGCCGTGATTTATACGCGAAGGCTTGTCACGCGGTGAAAGGAAGGGCCACTTTTTCATTTTGATCAAATGCTAGGTTTGAAAGCCACCCACGGCTGTCAACTCAGCTGGTGCGCGGGCCCACGGGAAACACATTGCCCGCTTTGTTGCCGGTTCTGCGTCGGGGAGGGTGCCCTGAATGCCGGGGGTGTGCTCTGGGCCGAGGCCGGGCTCCCGCCTCCCTCCTGGGCACAGGATGCGAGGACCCTCTCCGTGTCCGGGCCCAGGTTTCCCAGCCGACCCCAGACCTCCGGTCTGCTGCAGGTGTGCGCCCTGGCCGGGCGGCCCCCCCAGGGGCCCACCTCTGAGGGAAGCAGAATGTGGGGTGCAGCCTGCATCCCCATTTTCCAACATTGCTTGCTTCTCTTAGCTGTCCTTTGACACCAGGGTGTCACCAGAACGTGCAGTCACCCTTAATGGCATGGCAGCTTCCCAGCTGGACAGGGCCCCCCACACCCTCCAGGCCACAGCACTCCCTGAGGGTTTCCTGGGTGCCCGTCGGCCATCTCTCCGTAAGCAGGCCCTGACAGTAGCCCTGGTCTTCGTCTGTTGGTGACGTTTGAGCTTGTGTGCCGGAAATGTGTCCCAGTCCCCGGCATGCAGCAGGGGAGCTGGGGAGGGGTCGCTGGCGGTACCCTCCTTCTAGGCCTCAGAATGCTGGTCGTGAAACTTGGGGACGGCACTGGATGTGTTCTGAGACCCTGTCCAGCTCTGCTCATTCTTTCATGGAAGAGGAAGTGTCTTGACTTGCGTATCCAGGTGATAAATTACAATCCAGAGCGGGAGAGAGACAGAGACAGGGAGACAGGGAGACGGAGAGGAGAGAGATCTCCGGCTGAAACAAACACGGGAGAGAGAGAGGTCAGGTTCGTTGGTGACCAAGAGCTGCACGTGATGTACTGGTATGCGAGTAATTATTCCCAGCGAAATCAGTGGCGCACCTCCTATGTCTGTGCACAATAAATATCTGAATGCCCATGTATCAATTTCTCACACTCTGTCTTGGTCCGAGAAAGACTTACAAAGATGCTGACCAGACAGGAAGAGCGAGTGAATGAAAATAAGACGTGTGGGTGCGGAAGGAAGCCGGAGCTAAGGGCTTGGTAAACAGAACGCGTGGTGTGGGGGCTTGTGCGCGGGAGCTGGGGACGGAGACAGCTGGCTCCGGGCTTTCTCTTGCCCACGGCGAAGAGGGGAGCACGTTTGGCTTCTCAAACGTGATGTTTGTGAGCTTGCAGGCCAACTCCACGCTGAAGTCCTCTCTTGGGCCGCTCCGTGGTGCAGTTTGCTAAAAGCTGTTTTAAGGAGTCAGCATGTCACATGCCTACACGGTGACAGTGACAAGTAAGCCGAGACCTAAGTGGAGTGGGAAGATGAAGCACTTAAAAAAGTGTGTGTATGTGTGCATGTGCGCGTGCATGTGCGCATGGGCACGGGCACATGTGTACGAGCGTGTATGCATGTGTGTGCACGCAAGTGTGTGTGCATGCATGTGCGTGTGTGCCTGTGTGTGTGCCTGTGTGTGCACTTGCATGTGCGTGTGTGCATGTGTGTGCGCATGCATGTGCGTGTGTGCCTGTGTGTGCACTTGCATGTGCGTGTGTGCCTGTGTGTGCATGTGTGTGCGCATGCATGTGCGTGTGTGCCTGTGTGTGTGCATGTGTATGCGTGCATGTGTGTGCACTTGCATGTGCGTGTGTGCCTGTGTGTGCATGTGCGTGCATGTGTATGTCCACGTGTGTGTACATGTGTGTGCATGAGCACGTGAGTGTGTATGTGTTATTCCGGGAAAGGTGATGGATTTGGGGCATGGACGAGTCTGACGCGTCCAGGAAGGCAGTGGTGACCACTGGGTCGGGAGCATAGGGAGCAAGGGGGAGATTTTTCTAGAAGGTGAGTTCGCAGAACCAGCCAAAGGCCAGATTGGCGCGGGGCCTCAGAGGCCACGGGAAGAAGTTGGGGTGTTATTCCGAGAGCTGTGGGAGCGTCGGGGTTGAAGCTGTGGCTGGTTCTGGTTTCTGTCCCCCCCGAGAAGCTTCAGGAGAGCGTTCTGACTTCGCAGCTGCTAATCATCAGGAAGCCGCAATCACTACGAGAACGTTTGAAATCACCAGTTAAGGATCCCGAGGAGGAAGCGAAGCGCAGCCACCCCGCGGCAGCCTGCCCTAATTATTTCCTGGGCGCGCAACCAGGTGCGTGGAGCGAGCGGCGTTTCTCCCTCTGATGGAGGGAGGTCTCGGGGTCCGCGTTTTGAAACTGCTGACATGGAATGTGTTCTGGGAGGGTTTCACAGGAATCTGAAACTTTTCTACTTTTCTCACAATAGAATTTCTCTAATTTTTTTCTTTTTCTTTTTCTTTTTTTTGCTCACAATCTTGACATGGAGAAACGCCTTCAGAATGTCTGTCTCTTCTGGTGAAATCCTGAGTGTAACTACAAGGGGATCATGTGGTATTTGTTATAATAAAAGGGAAAGTAAGGGACTTGCAGGCTTCGGGGACTGAAAAGCTTGTGAACCAGGAGCGTTAGATGAGCCACGGCCATTCTGGGGACTCGAGGCCTGCGTGTCAGTGTGCGACTGGACGGAACGCAGGACATCCACGTCGTGAAATGAGAGGCTCGGGGCTTCTGCGAGCGCGGGGCAGCACTCGGGCTGCGGGGGCGTCCATCTCGTTCCGTACAGACAGCAGGACACTGGCGAGGCAGAGTGACCTCATTGTGGCCCCACGCGTGGCCGCGGGCCCGCGAGGGGGCGTGCAACGTGGTCCGTGTCTCTCCTCGTGGCGCTCAGTCCTGCCGCGCGTTTCATGGATGGAGTTTGCCGTACGAAGGCGCCAGCGGCCACTCCAGAGTGGCCCCCTGAAGGCCGCCAGTTGCCACGGGCCTTGCGCTGGGGGGACGCTGGCTGCTCTGGTGCTGGAGGGGGGACCGCCGGTCTCCGCCGCCATGCTCCCCTGAGAGATTTGTCCACGGGCACGTGGACTATGAAGTCTTGCCTCTCGAGCTGACCATTATGAACATACAAAGCCTGCCATCCCACGTGTGACCCCTTGTAACCGACTGGTGGTTTCCACATTGCAAGTGATGAGCCACTCGAGGGAGACGAGATCCGGTTAGTGGGTAGTTTAAAAGAAAAATGGAAAGGAATTCGAATAGCGTGGAACGGAATGGAACTGCGTGGATGGGCTAGAACGGGGGATGCGTCACGAAGCCTTCGTCTTGGTGACGTGAACTTGCGTGCGTGTGTGCGTGCGCACGCGCGTGTCCTGCTTTGGACGCAGGCATTTCGCTCTGTGGACACGCCCTAACCATCTTTGCCAACCTCTGCCCTCTGTCGTCCCACTGTGACGTCGTGACGTGGGGCAAGCCCGTCGATGGAGCGGCTGAGGTCCACGCGTCGTCCATGCGTAGATTTTCGGATGACGCGGCCTTTCCCTGGCGTCAGACTTTGTCTCCTGGAGAAGTGTCAGCCCCCTCCCCTGGGCTCGCAGTTAGGGGTGTGAGCGCAGCGCCGGGGTCTCCTGCGTTGTCTGAAATGGCCTCTCTGCCCGCCCCCTCTCCATGGACGGGCTGTTCGTGCCTGTGGGAGACCAGAGTTGGGCGTGCTGGACCCGGACGCCTGCAGAACAGGGCCAGGATTCCGGCCGTCTGACCACGACCTGACGTTTGTCACTGCGCTCGGTTAGAAGAGAGCACTTGCAGGTTTCAGAAGACGACGGAGTTTCGTGCTTGTGTGCACTTACGCCCTCATTACCCAGCGAGGAGATCAAGGCTTAATAGAATAAATACATCTAAGGCCACTTGCTGTGTCTGACAGGGGGACAGTTTCAAGGAGGCCCTAGGTGGCACTGCCGTGGCGTTGCCGTGAGCGACTGTCGCAGGTGGAAGGAGTCGTCGTGGTGATGCTGCCTCCTCCAGGCTCGGGCGCGGGGCGTAGGATGGGACCAGTTTGGGGGACACAGGACAGCAGGAAGGCTGGGGCGCGGTGACGGGCTGCAGGTTGGTCACACACCGGGTACGCACGTGCCGTCCTGCGGGGTCGGGGTCCCGTGTCACACGACGACGTGGGCGGCGGGGCAGGATGTCGGGGAGAAGGCCGGGAGGTTGTCTCCTCGGCGATGTTTTCGCACATCGGTTGGGCGGCTGCCTTCTGCGCCTTACTCCATCTCGCTTCAGCAAGATTTGGGGGTTCTGACTGGTTTTCTCAGCTGGGCCTCCACCGCCCGTGTTAGTTTCCGAAGGCTGCTGTGACAAGTGGCCCCCGGCTGGGTGCCTGAAAATGACAGAAGTGCCGTCTTTCCCAGTGCCAGAGACTGCGAGTGTGAGCTCCATTCTCCCCGAGGCCCTGGGGATGGGCCCTTCCTGCCTCATCCAGCTTTTGGTGGCCCGTGCATCCCATGGCCTGGGCATCCCATGGCCCAGGTGTCCCGTGGCCCATGAGTCCTGGGGCCTGGGCATCCCATGGCCCGGGTGTCCCGTGGCCCATGAATCCTGGTGCCTGGGCATCCCATGGCCCGGGTGTCCCGTGGCCCATGAGTCCTGGGGCCTATGGCTGCATCACTCCAGCCTCTACCTCCATCTCACAGGGCCCTTGGTCTTCTCTGTGTCCTTTCGTCCTCTGTTAGTGAAAAGGACACTCGTCATTGGGTTTAAAGGTCCACCCTAAGTCCAGAATGACCTCATCTCAAGGTCCTGAACTTGGTTCCCTCTGTAGAGTCCCCTTCCCAAGGCAACAGGGTCACAATCTCAGGTTCTGGGCCACTCGCCCTGCCTGAGAGATGAAATGCACCCGCAGGGGGTCCGAGTTCGGTTCTGTCCTGTAATTATTCACCAGTAATTGCACTGGGGGTCGTCTGTTGGGACGGACAGAAATAAAGACTTGGTTGTCACAGTTCTGCCCCCGCTGGGCCAGGAGGCTCGGGCAAGTCACTTACTATGTCTGTGCCTCAGTTTCCTTATCTGCAAGGCCTCCCTCTGTGAAACCTTTGACCCGGTTGTCACCTTCTCAGCGAGGTCTTCTCCGATCACCCCCCTGACGTCCCAGCACTGCCCGCTGCTCTGAGTGCCCACCCTTCACTCAGTGCATTACCTGAGTCCGACGCCCGGCGCGCCGTGCCTGGTTAGCTCCTTATTGTCATTGTCCCCCAACAGAGAGGAGCTGCAGGGGCATGGGGGTGTCTCTGGTTCCTGTTCTGTCCTCGGTGTTGTGGCACGACACCGGTGCCTCGGGACACCTCACCAGCTGTTTGTGCGGATGAATTGGGAGCCTCTGTGTGAAGCACTGCAGGCGGCGGCGTGTCCCTGTGAACGCCCCTTGCTTCTCCTTGTCCCGCCTCTGGGGTGACGTCTGCTGCGCAAGGTTCCGTCACGCCTGGTGTCGCCTTCGCTCCAGGCGGAAACAGGCCAGCGGCTTTGAAATCTCACGGCAGCAAACGTGGGGTGGAGCTCCCCACGCTCTGCAGGGCAGAGATGCCCCGGTGTTCTCGGTGCCCACAGCCGTCGTGCTGCAGGAGGTCGGCGTGGACACTGGGCTGACCAGTACCGGCCCCGTTCTGCGGGAAGCACGGAGCCGGGCTCCTCAGCCTCCGGAGCGACGCTCACCAACGCCGGTCGGCGCGCAGGCGGACGCGGGGTGTGTCTGTCGGAAGGCGCCGGGTCTGCTACGTGCGGCTGGCGGGTCAGCTCCGACCTCGCAGCCGGCGGCCCCGCCGCTCCGGCCTGAACGACGCTCAGGTCACGCACAGCGGTCCCTGCAGACGTGTCGCCGCCCCTGGGCACACGGAGCAGCACGTCGGCACCAGGCCGGTCTCGAGCACAATCGGCACCGAGGAAAGTCCCAGAGGGAGTGGCAGTGCCCTGACCGTGGGGTGACACGTGTGCCCGTGCCACCGGGGAGCTGTGACGAGACGCCGGAGTGCCGGCTGGCCCGCCTTCAGCTGGGAACGTGGCCTGCGGGCCCCAGGATCGTCCCCATCTGTCATGTCCCTGCGAAGGTGCCCCCGGCATCGGTCCCCACGAGGGTGCCCCATCCGGGGGCTCGTAGCTGCGGGGGCCTTGAGTGGTGAGGGTGGGCGGTGGGTGGGCCCGTGCTGACTGTTTTGGATTCCTCTCTGGGGAATAGGCTCGGCTACTCCTGGGAAGCAAGGCTGTGACCACGGAACGCAAGGGACAAGGTGGCCAGGGGGACCGCCATCGGCAGGAAGCCGCGAGGCCATTCTGGATGGGCTTAATGTGACAAGGACACAGACACACGTGGTGCGAGGGAGGGGCTCTCTTCATTCTCAGTCGTGTGGGGTCCCCGGCCCCCCGGGAAGCCCTGTCCCGAAGTCCCCATCTGCCGTGCTCCCTGCAGACCCCACAGATCCCAGCAGGAGGCTCCCAGCTGGGTGGATGGAGGGGACTTAGCACGGGGACAAAGAGCCGCTCGGGGAGAGGCCATCTGTCGGCAGGGGAGGTGCCTGGGGAGGACACATTGCAGAGCCTCCCTGAGCAGACCCGCCGGGTGCCGCCCTGCTTCTGAGCAGAAGTGCTGTGGAAGGTCCCCTCGTGAGGGGACAGGCAGGGGCCACCGTCCCTGTGCAATCTGGTTCCCCAACCGCCACCTCTCTGTCCACCTCTGGAGCGGACCCCGGCCCCCCACAACACTGCTCGCCCAGGGGCGTCTCTGGTTTCCGAATCCGGTTTTAACGTGGCGTCTAGGGACACGGCGAGCTGGCGATGCCTTAGCGTCCTCGCTCCTGGCCGGCTCCGCACCCTGTCCTGCGGCTCAAGCGTCTTCTGATCCGCCCTGGTGGCTGGGCCCGGACCCTGTCACACCGTGGGGGGCACAGAGGCGTGCCCACAGGGGATGCCGTGTTAGCTTCTGAGCTTTAAACCTGTGTGATCGCTGTCCCCCACCCCCACTGTCCCCTGCTCCTGGAACTCATGGCACTGTCACGTCCGTGTGGCTACCCTTCGACCCCGCCCCGCCGACCCGCAGGACCACGGCCACGGAGGCGTCGCCACACACTCGGCGCGCGTGGGACCTGGGGCCTGAGTTTCCAATTGCCCCTCATTTCGGTTTATGTGGCCGGTGGCCCCCGTGTCGGGCAGTGAGCACAGACCCAGGTCACTCTTGTCACTGCTTTTTCCGATCACATGGAATTATGGGGAAATTACAAAAAAGAGAGAACCGTGCCGCGCACTCCCGTGGCCCCGTCTCAGCCTCAGTCTGAGGTGTGATCGCACGATGTGGGGGTGTCCACGCTCACACCCCTGTAAACGCAGCCCCGCCCCCACCCGACGCCCTCGTGTGCCCTGTGCTGCCACCTCCAGTGTCGTCCCTCTCCTCCCCCAGGACCCAGCCTCGAGTCCTGACTTCTGTCGCTGTGGAACTTTCTGGGGGCCCTTGGGGCTGCCGCGCCCACAGAGGCAGGTGGCAGAACGGGGCTTCGGGGGCGGGGTTGCGATGGCTCCCAGGTGGCCCCGTGTGCTGGCGCGTTGTCATCCATGTTAGCCCCCCGGCCCCACTGCCCCGTCTGTGGGACGGGGATCGTACGACCGAGGAGCGTTTCCTCTGTGCTGAGATGCGTACGACGCATGAGCTTCGGGTGCCAACACGACCGTCCCACACGCTCCTACTGCCCACTGACCGCCACCCCGCGCCCGGGGACCACTGTCCCTCCCCTGGTCGCGCTTTTTCTCATGATGAAATCGGCCACAGCCCGTTGGGACCAGGCAGCAAAGGAGCAAAGACCCTGGCAGCCCGGCCCCCTGGCGTCATCAGCGACCTGCGGGCCGTCGTGGCCTCGTGAGCGTCCACCTGGAGGGCCCTTCGCTGCACAAGCCTCCTCGGGCAGCCCCCTCTAGGACGTCCCCGGGCCTCATTACTGCTGGCACCAGGCTGCTTTGGGGGCCAGCCAGGAAGCAGGCCTCCCGGTCCTGCCAGCAGACCGAGCCCCAGGCCCCCGCCGGCCCCGCTGTGGGCGGCGTGCGTTTCGGTGGCCTCGGCCGCGTTTCCACTTCGTAATAGAGTGCCGGCCGCGCGCGCCTTCAGGAAACCGGGGGCCGCTGCCTGGACACGTGGTGACCCCGAGCGATGTGACAGGAGGCGTGCCGCCAGGCTGCGTGGCACCTGCGCAGCACACGGGAGTCCTGCGAGTGACCGAGGCCGCGACGCTGATGGGACGCGCCTGGGGCTCACAGGGCACTGACGCCCTCACCCCACTCACTCGTTCAGTCACGCGTCCGTCCGGTCAACACCGACAGGGCGCCGCGGTCCGGGTGCCGGCCTGCCGAGGCCGGCGGAGAGTCACATCTCTCCCTCGTGGTTTCCCTGTCTGGGAGGAGCAGAAAGACACGAAAGCAAGAGCAAAACCAGAAACCAATAGGCAAGCGTCACCCCAGGGACAGTGAGCATATGACGGGGACAGTGAGCAGCACGAGGGGGACAGTGAGCAGCACGAGGGGGGCAGTATTGCGGGGTGAGCCGGGGGGCCGGTGCAGGCTCCTTGGGGGGCTGACCACCCAGCAGCCCCGCGGCCAGCGATGCCTGCTTTTCGTATTGCAGGGCTGCACGCTCTCCGGACAGCCCTCGTACGAGAGGTGGGACCTGGTTACTGTCACCGTTGTCACCCTCCTGAATCGATAGCACAGGTGTCGCGCTCCATTGAAGGCGTATGTTTCCGAGTCCCCCCTGTAACTCTCCATGCGTCGCGGTGTCCTAGGTCACGGTACGGACAGTTCAGGACCGCGGTGGGAGAGAAGCGCCCTCGCCCCCGCGCGTGCTCGCTGCTCCTTCTGTTTACTTCGCCATCAGGACGGCGTTGGGCACCTCGTGTCCTAGGACGTCGCGTTAGTGTAATTACCCCGAACGCTGAGGTCAGCAAACAAAACTACAGCCGCTAACGAGCAGGCAGATGAGACCCAGGTGGGGGGGAGATGGGCGTCACTTAGTGGGACGGAGTGGTTTTCTGGGCTTTTTTTAATTATCCGTCATTAGTGGGAAAGAAAATAACGTGGACCCCATTAAAAATAAGCTTTATTTTTGAGGCAAAAGACCTTGGTTAAACAACAGGCCTTTTATGTGCATGAAAGGAGATAATTGGGACTCTCAGCGTTGCGTCAGGTGTCCTCGTGAATAATGCCACCATCTGGGATAAAGACATGCCCCTCTCTTTGCAAAGACACCGCCGAACGTCTCGAAACCACGGGCGGCACGCGTGCCCAGTACGGTCGCCGAAGCGGCGCTGTGCGCGCTCGCCGGGCCACGCGCGGGCCCCTCTGGCGTCCGAGTCCGGTCCGTGATGCCTTTGGTTTCGGCTTACATTTCCGAACTGTTTTGGAGGCGCAGCGAAGGCCGTGCTCGCATTTCGGATCCCGGAGGTAACGCCCAGAAAGTCGCCGTCTCCGTGAAACACGACTGTCGGCGAGGCGTTGCCTGGTCAGATGTCACACCCCACACCCCGCCGGCCCGCCACTGAGAATGGCGTCACGTGGTTTGTAAACAACGATGCTTCCGAGGCGAGAACTGAAACGCCAGCGTCGGCGTGTTTACGTAGTTTCATTGGGACACAGCCGCGTGCTCACACTTGTCCGTGGCTGCGTGAGTGGTTGTAACACAGACCGTCGGGCCCACGGAGACGGAAATATCTACGTCTGGGCCTCCCCAGAGAGCGCGTGCTGCTCCCTTCTCACGTGACTTGGGACGCCAGCAATGTCACTGTGCACACAGCCGAAGTGCGTCGCTCCAGAAGCTTCGGGCGGGAAGAGAACAGCTTTGCACTGTGGGTGCCCATTGGCCCGCATGGCGGGGAGGACAGAGCAAGGGCGAGGTGCAGGTGTGTTTGTCCTGCGGTCCCCCCGCCGTTGTCACGACCCAGGCTCCCTCTGCGGTGCCCACCCGTCACGGACGTTGTCTCTGGGAATGCCCCTCAGGTTTGGGGTGGATGACAGACAGCGTTATGGGGTGGCCTGGACCCTCACTTCCCCTGGGGACAAGGACATTTGCGCTTGTGGTTCTCGTAGGGGTGAGTGCGCTCTTTCCCAGGACACAAGCAGCCCCTCTCCCCGCCCCCACAGCTGCTTGGCCCCGAGTGGCCTGGGGCACAGTCAGTCCCTCTGTCTCAGCACGGTGGACCTTGGGGGACAGGTACTTCTGTGTTGGGGACTGTCCTGTGCATGGCAGGTGGGGCAGCAACCTGGCCATCACCTACTAGATGCCGCTAGCATTCGCCCCACCCCAACTGTGACCATCAAAAATGTCTCCAGACATTGGCAGGTGTCCCCTGGGGACAAGAGTGCCTGAATCACAATCCCTGGCCACGTGCGAAGTGACAGGTGATGTGAGAATGATAAAATGGGGACACGAAAGTGGGTACATTTTAACTGGTGACGTGCGCACCTGTGGAACCCCGATCCCCCCTCTTAGCCCGCCGAGCCCCGCGGTGTACCACGTGGCCCTTTAAGAACAATTTTGGCAGCACTGGATGCGACCAGCGGGTCTCACCTGTCACCTTTGTGCGTCGGAAAGTGAAATCTGTAACCCTGTGACGTAGCTGCGTGCAGCACGCGGTCGGGTCCTGGACATTCGGGCACCGGATGTGGGGTGGCCACGCGTCCCGACCGGGGCAGCAAGTTTGGGCAGCGCTGGTTCCACAAGCGGATTGGGCGTGTTCACGCAGCTTCCGGACCGATGGGCATCTCCTTAGCGAAGTTGCGTGAGATCGAAGCGCGACCTTGGCCGCAGTCACCGCGGTGCCGGCAGGTGCGCTGGACCAGGACCGTCGCCTGCCCTGCAGCTCCCCACGACCTTGCGTTTTGCAGTCCAGTGGGACCGTCGGGGTCACGCAGGAGTCACGCGTGGGGCTGCTGGTGCCTAGACACGTGGGTTTCCCCACGGCGGTGCGCGCACTCCCGGGGTACGCGCTGGGCTGTTCGGGGTACGCGAGAAATAGTCATGACGAGAAACAAGGAAAGTAAGAAAAAGCCGAATGTCAGCGAGGGGACACCAGACGGTGAGTGTGAATCACTGTCCATGGAGACACTTGAAAGTCAGATCCCGTCGGGGAAGGATGATGGGTGAGGGCGTGGCCGTGCGCCCTCCCCCAAACCGCTCTGTACCCATCATGACGCAGCTTTAGAACAATCCATTTGTGACATTTCTAGAACTTTCCCAACCCCATAAACACATCCGTAGCCAGACTGTTGGATCAGCTCAGTTACTGGGCAAAAGGAAATGCGTTGTCTTGCATTGTGATTCTTTTCAAGTCGTTTTTTAACATTGAATGTTTCCATACTTGATCGTCATCATCAATATTTAACTGTTGGGAATGTTGTAAAATTAAATCCGCGGTTTGCTCCGCTATGCAGTGATTTTTCTCTCCTGACTTACGACCTCATTGCCACTATTTCACGTTGAGACAGGCACTGCCCCAAAGCGTCCGTATTTAACAACGGCTGTTTTAGAAACGAGGGGGCCCCCGTATCACAACGGGAAAAGGTTGGGAGCCCCTGGCCTAGA